>CAUYSK010005308.1:0-28524 GCA_963575035.1 Avahi laniger | reverse complement strand
AATAATTGGCGGGGTACGGTGGCTCACGCCTGTGATCCTAGGACTCTGGGAGGCTGAGGCAGGAGGATTGCTTGAGCTCTGGAGTTCGAGACCAGCCTGAGCAAGAGCCAGACCCCGTCTCTACTAATAATAGAAAGAAATTAGCAAACAACTAAAAATAGAAAAAAAAAATTAACCGGGCATGGTGGTGGTTGCCTGTAGTCCCAGCTACTTGGGAGGCTGAGACAAGAGGATTGCTTGAGCCCAGGAGTTTGAGGTTGCTGTGAGCTAGGCTGATGCCACGGCACTCTAGCCCGGGCAACAGAGTGAGACTCTGTCTCAAAAAAAAAAAAAAAAAAAGAGGCAATAATCCATTCACGAGGGCAGAACCTTTATGATTTAATCCCTTCCCAAAAGGCTCCCCACCTCTGACTACCACCACAATGGGGATTAAATTTCAACATGTGAATTTTGGGGACATTCATACTGTAGCAGGTGGAATGGATGACTATTTGGGGATAAGTGAAAATGTTTATGTGTTGCTTGAGATTAGTATGTATACAATGGTAAAAAGTTGAAAATTGAGTAACATGTATGGTTTCCTGTTGAGTGATTAGGGGGATAAATTTGGCTTTTCATAAATATGGCCTGTATTTCTGTGATTCTGGAGTTTAAATTTGGCCATTAATTGAAATCAAAATGGCAGTATATAAATCACTCTGTACTTGAGAAAGTTGGTAGATTTCAGCTATTAATAATTTGCTGGCTGAGCAACTATTTGGGCTGGGCATGGTGGTTCATGCTTGTAATCCTAACATTCTGAAAGGCCGAGGCGGGAGGATGGCTTGAGCTCAAGAATTTGAGACCAGCCTGAGCAAGAAAGAGACCTCATCTCTATTTTAAATAATAATAATAATTTGCCGTATTGTAATCTGCTCTAGAGTAGGCAATTTACCCTAGCTGTTGGGCTTTAAAATAGTGTTACACTGAATCCTGAGACCGAAGGAAAAAGTAGTAGAGATGTCCATGTTTGTTTTGTGTCTCACCTAAAATCACACCCACCTCTGCCTTAAAAAGACGCAGTCAGGAGTTGGGTGTCAAATCATAAAAATAATAAGAGTTCTACAAAGTCTAAAAATTTAGATCATGTTCCTAGCCTGTTCATATGACTCAAGCTTCAATGAAGTTGATGTATTATACCTGTTGTTCCGAAATTCATCTTTTATTCTACTCTGTTATACCAGGACCCTTAGTGCCTACATGATTTGCTCTTTTGAAATAAGGTAGATTGCTACCTGTGTGGATTTTAATGTAGATGATTTAAATCACTAGACAGAACAACTAATTTATAGATTACCTTTTTCTAACTGAACTTCATTGGGTTTTTTTGGTTAAACTTAATACATCCTCAACACAGCTTATTCCATTTTATAACTCTTCTTCTTGACTTTTGTTGAAGCCGCATATAAAGACCCCTAGGGAAACCTGTTGATACAAAGCTCAGATTCCTAAACTTACTGAGCAAGCACCATCTCTTGACAGAATCTCAAGAGTGTCTTAAAATTGGGGAATTTAGGGTACTTAAGTAAGGTTTTAGGGCCTGGGGCTGCTCATAGGATGGTTGTAGAGCAGAAGTTAGTAAACAAGATTTGGGCAGGGATTGGTTAAATTTGTAAACTGGCCTAGTTGCTGGAATAGTCAGTGATCTTAACTTTGTAACAGAGGAATTTAAGCAGAATTACCATTAAATTTGTCTATAGCAGTGCTGCCCAAAGAAATAGACTGCAAGCCACGTAGATAATTTTAAATTTTCTAGTAGCATGCTTAAAAGTAAAAAGAAACAGGTGAAATTAATTTTAATATATTTTCTTTAACCTATTATATATAAAATATTATTTCAACATGTGATCAATATAAAGTTTTTTTATTTTCCTGTAAATACCTAGTGTAACTATAAAAATTATTAATGAGATATTTTACATTTTTTTGTACTAAGTCATGGATATCCATTGTGTATTTTACGTATAACATAATTTGTTCTAGCAACATTTTAAGTGCTCAATAGTTACATGTGAATAGTGGCTACCATGTTGAACAGTGAAGGTGTATAGTTTTAGAACATATGGGTTTGAATGAGCTATTGTTTAAAACAATTTGAGCTTAGATATTTTGTGTTCCATGTCATGGTTTGGCACAGTTTATCTGTATTACAAGTCATAGTATAATTTTGCAGCTTGTGGTTTCTGTTTCATTTCTCGGTTTCATGCATAAATCTGTGATCTTCCATTAGCATGCCATTATTAATAAACATATTATGTAAAGAGATATAATCTGTAATTTACAAGTAGAATGTAAGAGTTTTCTTGGATACTTGATAGACTGTTTACCAGAGTAAACCATTGCTTCCACTAGTTAGACTGTTTCATCAAATTTTTCTAACGCTGTAAAGTATTTTGGACACCAATAACAAAGGTTGTTTAAAAATAACTGAATGCATATATTGTACTGCCACTGTTTTTATTAATTTTTTATGGGGCTTTCTTTACAGTTGACAGAAGTATTCTACATATATTCTCATTTGTTATTACCAAAGATAATTTTCGGTATTGTCTTTGAGCTTTTATGTTTATACTTTAAATGAAACTGTTTTGGCTTGGTGAGGTGGCTCACCCCTGTAATCCTAGCACTCTGGGAGGCTGAGGCGGGTGATTGCTTGAGATCAGGAGTTTGAGACCAGCCTGAGCAAGAATGAGACCCCATCTCTACTGGAAAAAAAAAAAAACGAAGAAATTGTTTTTATGTAGTGTAGATGAGTTGTCAGTGAAATTGTAACATTTATTCAAATGAAGAGTATTTTTAAAAGTACTATATATCCATTGAAATTTTGCTTATACCTTTAATTTTTCCAAGAGACTACACATTGTTCAGTAGTTTATGTATTACCCCTTGAAGTGTGTCCGTGTGTAATATTTTTTTTCCTTTTGGTCTCCAACAACTTTTCTATCCTCCATTATTCCAAAATAATTGCTGCCAATTTTTCATATACATTTAATTCCACTTAGTCGAAAGCGGCTTATTTGCCCCTTGCCTTTTTCACAATTCCATAATTGGCTGCCTATACATCATACCTAACTTTTACCTTGGTTCATTATTCATCATGAAAACAGAATTGAGATTTATTCTGAACTTCCATACTGTGGTTTGTGACCATCTTCTTATGTATCTTCATAACGTCTGTATAAGGTAGACATTATTGTTAATCTACATTTTTCATATGTGGAAACTCATTTACAGGCAGGTTAAGTAATTCATCCAATTCTACTGAAATGAATGCTTACAGTATGCTGTGATTTACTTCTTTTATTAGTTTTATCTAACTGCAAAGCAGCAGAGCATTATAATTCTGGCTAACACTGGTCATCCCAGTGAACAGACTGTAGTATCTTTTGTATACAGTTGTATAAATAGTGAATTCTGCCTGCTTTCTCCTTTTCATTTCTTCTTGGCTTCTCTCTCCTTTTTTCTTCCTCAAATTGTGCCTTAAAATTCCTCTTTTGAGTCCTTGCTTTTGGAGTATTGTATATGCCCAGTAGTCTCATTGAAGGAAGATAATGATAACTAACACTCATTAGCAGTCATCTTCCTTGTTTTTTTCCTGCCTCCAGAAAGGCTTAAGGTATTCTGGTGATAGCAAGGTCCAGAAAGACAAATGTATATATACTTAAACATGTATTTATATGTATTTATGTTTACATATTTATGTTCTTATATATATATTTTTTTATGTTGGCATCTCACTTTTTAGGCAATAAATGTTTCCACAACATTTTGGGAATATAATTTTTGTAAATGAATCAGTTTAATAACCTTCAGATAGCTGTACCTTGAAAGAAGGTTATACTTTAATTACTTTTCTAAATAAAATTATTACTTCAGTTTTTTCACTTAAGTAAACTATTTTACCCAAATAGAGTTTGACACATAAATTGAAGTAAAATATCAGTTTTTGAGTACTTTAGTAGGTCTGAGAGAGAGATTTAAAATTATAGAGTAAAAAAATGATTTGGAATTATTCATGCTTTTGCTTTCCTTTGTTCCTTTGATATTCAGCTTAACAAATAAGGAACAATGTGAGAAGCTACATTTCTCTTTCACATACACACAAACCCAACACCAGGATAAGTAGAAAGATAATGGTTAGATAATAACAGAAATAAGAATTGTTAGCTAGGAATAATTCTCAATCTAGAGGCAGAGGCACAGAATGGTTTTAAGGCTCTGAATTGCCTCCGTTTGAATCCTGGCTCAGACACTTTTTATGTGGTATCTTTGTGCCTTGGTTTTCTTATTTGTAAAATGGGAATAATAATAATAGTATTTACTACATAGGCTTTTGTGAGTAAGAAATGAGATAAAACATGTAAAGGCTTAAAACACTACTGGGCACATAACCAATATTGATCAGTTCTGATATCATTTAATTTCAAGTGTTTTTTATAGCCCTATTGTTGGCTTAATAAGAGAAGAAATGTTCTGGGATATGTTGAAGTGTGATGGGGTATGCTAAATAAGGCTCAAAAGAATACTTTAATGAGATTCAGATGAACAAAAATGTGTGTGAAAGTGCTTTATGAGCTGTAAGTATTCTATAAATATAAGGTAATAGGAGGAAATGAGATTATTTGTAGCCTGAGTATGCTGGAGAGTGAATATTTGCTTGTCTAGCTCAACAGATAATTGTAATATTCCCCTATAAATCCCCAGAGTTAAATACCAGGGAAAAGATTTAAGGCCACAGAGAAGGCTGGGCACAGTGGCTCATGCCTGTAATCCCAGCACTCTGGGAGGCTGAGAAGGGAGGATTGCTTGAGATCAGGAGTTCGAGGCCAGCCTGACCAAGAGTGAGACCCTGTCTCTACTAAACGTAGAAAAATTAGCCAGGTGTTGTGGTGCATGCCTGTAGTCCCAAGGAGGCTGAGGCAGGAGGATTGCTTGAGCCCAGGAGTTTGAGGTTGCAGTGAGCTATGATGACACCACTGCATTCTAACCAGGGCAATAGGGCAAGACTCTGTCTCAAAAAAAAAAAAAAGGCCACACAGAAAAAGTCATTAAAATAAAGTCAGACTTTTTTGTGGTGAATATTATTCTGAAACTACATATTTACACACAAATTAACCTGATGCTCTCCTGGAGAAGGAGTTTGGTAAACTACATCTTTCATGTTAATAGTTTTCAAGGATTTGATAAATATGTATTTGCATTGAAACAACTGGCTGTTTACGAACAAGTGTTAACTGTTTACAGCCCATAACCTATATATCCTTTGAAGAATTTCTTCTTGGATCTTTCTAAATTTCTTGAGGAAGTTGGGCAAGTGCCTCTGGCCTCGCTTTCCTGGAAGCATTTTTTTTGACGACTCCTTTGTTTGTACTCCAATAATTCCCAGCATATAGCTCTGATATTGAATTTACCTCATTATACAATTATCTGATAACAAAATCACAGGCTTCTTGTGGTCAGAGACTATGTGTAGACAGAGAGACTATGCCTCACTTAATCTTTTTATCTTTACTGCTTGGCATATTAAAGTTCCCAATAAACATATATGGAATAAATGAAGAAAGAGTAAACCAACCCTCAGCACACTTGGCAAAATTTTGTTATACTAACATTTGAAAGTAATAAAGAAAGCTGCTCTTTTAAAAAATATTTTGTGATGTAGACATTTTGGAAATTCTGACTGAACCTCCTTTAATGTATTTCATTTTACTTTATGATCTCTAAAGTGCCTTAAAGTATCATTACTAGAATGTTAACAGGCTGTATTTTAAAGTAAACTTTTTTGACTTTCGAAATACAAAATATCTTAATAAATTTAGAGCTTTGCATTTTAAATGCTTTAACATATTCACCTTTTAAATGTGGTAACATTTAAATGGAAGATTAGGTTAAAGACTTATAAATCTTCTTCCCCTGGGATGCTTACATAACAAATAATTCATATGTGATTAGTCATCTTCAAGGATACCTGATTTGTAATAAAAACTAAATTTAATATTTAGTTTCCTCATTATAAAAGAGATTGTATTATCTACTTCATAGGACTGTTGTAAAAATTAAATGAGGTAATACAAGTAAGTACTCAGCACAGGGTCTGGCACATATTAATTACTCATTATGTGGTAGCTATGACTTAATCAGTTTTACAAGTCTTGTTATGAAAAATTAAATATATACATCTATTTCCCTCTCTCCAGAGGCAGATTGGTAGCTTTTTTAAATAACCAGCATTACTTATGTTGGGATAGGTTCAGCATGAAGGCAGTTAGGGAGTAAGCCTATTCAAATTAAAAAACAATAAAGCTTTAAAAATGGTTACGACTATTTTGGCTTTTGAATATACTATCTTATATTGGTTACTTAATCCATTTTTATTATTTATCTCATTTTAATTTTAGTCTCTTTTTGTCTGGGATCAGAATTGTGCAATAAACAAAGGTTTGTTAATTTTTTTGGTTTTTTACCCTTTTCCTTCCACTAGAAGAAAGGGATTTAGAAACTAAGAAATAGATAATGTGCTTCTGTTTCTGTGGTCCCATCCTATCAACTTGGAGTGAATTTCTTTGGTACTTACCAGGTTCTCTGCTTTAAAATATACACACAAGTACATTGGTGACCTCTCCAGTGGTGTCCAGGGAGTGACAGTGAAGAGTTGAAGTCCATAGGTCTTAATCTGTGTGTATACTAGGCAGGGCATCATCTGTTTGTTTCTGAAAGAGGGAAGAATACTAGAAGGCTGCTAGCTCAAATTGGCACAGTTGTTGCTTTATTACTTTCATTGCCAAAGGACTATTTGCATAAAAGCTGCTGCTTGGTTCCTAAATCCAAGGATCAAGAAGATAACAGGGGGCCACAGCAGAAGCGTTCACGTCGCGGCCCCTGTCAGATTCTGGTGAATCTGCGAATTCTGCTGCATATCTCCTTACCCAGCCGCTGAAGTCAAACAACAATGGAAATGAACAGCAGCAGGGCAGACTGATAGATATCTTTTATGGCCCAGTGATGCTTTCGATGCTGTAGATGCTGGAGCACATCATTCTTATAATGTGCCCTGGTCATAACTGGAATGAGCTGGGTCTCTGAAGGACACAGTACGTCACTATAAGACAGGAATCTCTGGAATAAACAAAACAAAACAAAAGAACACACATCAGAAGCAATGGGAGACATGAGAAGATGCTGTTTGTGGGTAATATGGTTAATAACTGCTAACAGGTTCTTAGAGGAATATTAGAGACATTCTGAGAAATGTAAATGACACATGTTGTAATGATGGATGACATTAGTTATTTGACTGGCAGTAGGGTTGCCTTTTGAGTTGCTGTCTAGTTTTCATTTAAGTACCTGGGTCCTTTAGTGGCTCCTGAGTGGAGCAGCTAGAGTCAAGTCTTTGCCTTCCTTGAGTCATAGTTCAAAAAGTTCTCCAGAGGCTGAGGCAGGAGGATCACTTGAGCCCAGGAGTTCCAATTCAGCCTGGGCAATATAATGAGACACTATCTCTTAAAAAAAAAAAAAAGTTATTAGGGCTTATGTATTCTATACCTAAAGTAGACGATTTGCAGGTAGTGTCATAGTTCCTTTTAACACCTTAGAAAAGCTCTTGTAGTCCATGGCCATACCACCCTGAGCGCACCTGATCTTGCTTGATCTCGGAAGCTAAGCAGTGTTGGGGGGGTTAGTTCTTGGTTAGTACTTGGATGGGAGAAAAGCTTTTGTAAAATAATAGCTTTATTGAGATATAATTCACATATTATGGAGTTCAGTCTTTTAAATTGTACAATGCAGTAATTTTTAGTATATTTACAAAATTGCATGTCAATTGTCGCTTTCTAATTCTGGAACATTTTTATCACCCCAAAAGAAATAACCCTATACCCATTAACAGTCAATCGTCATTCGCCCCTGATTTTCCCAGCCCTAGGCAATAACCAATCTACTTTCCATCTCTATGGAGATAATTTGCCTGTTCTGGACATTTTGTATGAATGGAATCATACAATTTGTAATCTTTTGTGATTGACTTCTTTCACTTGTAATGTTTTTAAGGTTCATTCATGTTACAGCACGTATTAATACTTCATTTATTTTTATTGCTGAATAATATTCCATTATATGGATGTACCACAATTTATCTTTTCACCAGTTGATGGGCATTTGGGTAGCTTCCAATTTTGGAAATTATGAATAAAGTTTTTACAAAATTGTTATAAACATTTATGTACAGGTTTTTGTGTGGACATTTTATTTATCTTGGCTAAATAGTTAGGAGTGGGATTGCTACATTGTGTGCTTAAGTGTATGTTTAATTTTATAAGAAATAACCAAACTGTTTTTCCAAAGTGGCTGTACCATTTTGCATTCTCACTGGCAATTTCTGAGACTTCTGTTGTTCCTAATCAACATTTGGAATTGTTGGGGACAGGGGGGTGGTATTGTTTCTAGCCATTCTATTAAGTGTGTAGTTCTTTCTTAGTTTTAACTGAAAATCTTGCAAGATGAATTCATCAGAAGGACAATTTAAATGTGAAGCATTTACTGTATGCCTGTTATGTGCCAGACCTTCTGATAGGTGATGGGAAATAAGAGAAATAAGACACATTTCTATTCTATTAGACTTACAGTTTATTGAAGGTGACAGGCATGTAAAGAAGTAATTACAGTATACTAAGTTAGTGCTGATTACCTGGAGTCAGTCTGGAGTGGGGAAGAAGTGTCTAACTCTACTTGAAAGTGGTCAGTGTTATGGAAGGATTTGACGTTTATGATCAATAAAAAGAAAAGATGCACTTTTGCATAATGTTCTAAGATAGGTTTTGGTAACAAAGGTCAGACTCCACCTACATTATTATGCCTAATAAATCAATGTCTAATAAGCTGCTTGAGATAATACTCTGCTGGCTAACAACCCACTGATTTGGAGTGACAACAGCTAATCACTTTCAAAAGTCACATATGCACAATAACCAGGGAAAGGGGCAATTTTAATTTTTGCAGTTCTTTGAAGCCTATCTTTTGACCATCACAGTTACTGCTTTCCCTTTTCGTATCCTTCCTAGATCTGTCCGGTTTCTGCCTTTTTCCTAGCACACTGCTAATCTGTATAATCACTCCTTTTTGAAGTGCATATGTACTTAGCTATGAACTGTTTACCACAGTTAGCAGTGGCCACAGCAGGTGTTTGTATGTTTTGTACAGGTGACTACTCTAGCATTTACCCTTCTGGATCCATCCTCAATATGTAGGGTCATTTTAGTTGAATAAGATGATTCCAAGAGCCATGTTCCCCTGTGTCTGATATGCAGATCCTCTTACCTGACCTGCCTGGTTAAGACCAGTAAGAAGAGCTGCCACGGAAGATTGGGGGTTAGGGGTTATGAAGAGACTAGGCAGGAATGTGCTCTGAGTCTTCCTCATGTAATTTTTGAGCATCCTTTAGAGCATGTGAAACTATTCTCTTGGGTTTTTTTTCCTCTCCAGAACCTTAGTTAGCTGTTATACAGCAAGGAAAAAATTAATTTGATAAAAAGGAGTTAGTCATCCTCAAAAAGAAAAGGATGGGGAACTCATAATTTCTGTGTATTCCCTAATCTTATTCTAGGCTACATTGAAGATTCTTGAGAATTTTTTGCATAGAAGCCTGTATTTAACAACAATTTCAAGGAATATTAAAATTCACAGCAGGCGCTGAGTAATTATTTCCCCCCCTAGGACAGGAAAGGGAGAAAAGTTTCAACTTTATAAGGACTTTAGGTTAGCTATAAGGAGCATTTTCTTGCCATTCAGTGACTGAAGGAGAGTATATAATCACATTTTCCAGAGGGCTACAAATAGTCTCATTTGGGATGGTTAAAATATACAACTGACTAAAGAGACTAACAGAAGGCAGGATTGGATACTGGCTTTTTTTGGTAATACTCTATTTGTGTGTGTGTTTGAGAAGAATAGGTTCATATATTATGTAATAAATATCTATTTTAAAATAAGGCATATTCATTACTCTTAAACAGAATTTATAGTGTAGACAGGGAGCTGAGATATTTTCAAATAACATATACTAAATAGGAAATAAGAGCAGTAGGGTGGAAATTCAGAAGTGGCTACTTTCATGGGTTAGTCCTCTCTTACGTGTTAGATGCATTTAACTTTGAAATGTTTTATCCATATGTATGTTGAAGTCATATGATAATTCCTCAGGAATTCTTTGTCTTGTCTTTCTATATTATTCTACAACCACATTTTTCCTTTCCTAGCCCTTTTAAACATCTACTCACCTTTTGATTTTTGGTTCTGTCTTTGTCTCTTTCTTTCCAACAAAGCCATCATTGTTCATGGGGCACACGCAGCTGGTCAGTGTAGAAGCATTGGGACATTACTGGCGTGGACTTGAGAGTCACAGACCTGGGTTCACGTCCTGATTTCTGACCAGCTCTGTGACTTTGAGCAGTTACATAACCTTTGTGAGCCTCAGGGTTTTTTTCCCTCCGTGAAGTGGAAACAATGCCTGCCCTGCAGGGTTGTGATGAGGATTGACATCATGGCTGTAAAACACTTAGCCCAGTGCCTAGTACATAGAAGGCATCATAGCTAATTTTATTGCTTAGTTTCAGAGCTACCCTTTTTCTTAGATGCTGTTAGCTCTTGGAGTCTTCTACTTTGTATTTCTAGGAGAGGAAATGTCTGGATATAAGCTGGAAAGATTAGAAAAAGGTCCTGGATTCCTCTCCCAAGAAAAGGGCAGGTGAATGGAATAGGGCTGGTAGAGGCTGACCCAGGGCTGTGCTGGAGGACAGGTCAAACTGCATCTTGAAGTTAATTAGTTGTCATTTGAATGAAGTTAATTGACCAAGGGCAAGTAAAGGTCAGGTTGCCTGTGTTGCAGGGTAGGATCAAAGAGGCTTCTCTCTGGATTGTGTCAGGATTAGGTAAAAGGGAGGTGTTTGTAAAAAGGATTTAAGGCTGGAGGGAATAGGAGAAAGTCAGGGAGGCAGTGCAGTGAGAGTCCCTAAGTGCAGGGTCTGTATTTAACTGGGTTTGAGCCTTGGCTCTACCACTTACTAGCCCTGTAACCTTGAGCCAATTACTTAATCTCTCCAAGACTTAATTGTTTAATTTATAAAATGGGAACAAAATTTACCTCCTACAGAGGATTGTGAAGTGCAATAACATGCTTAGAACAGTGCCGGGCACATATTAAATACTTGATAAATTTATTAAGTGAACCTGGGGGAAGAAAGAGAGCAGGGCTAATGCAGTGGGGATGGGGGCGCTCCTGTGTACAACTAACTGATAACATCTTTATTGGTTATCTTCTGAGAAAAAGTCAATAATGGGATGCGTCATTTATAGATGTTCTAATACTTCCTGGTGCGTTTGCTTATTGAAAAAGATGTCTTCCTTTTTCCCTATATTGGGAAACAAAACTTATGAAAAAGACTTAACAAGTTAGCTGCCACCTGTAACTTTTGTCGTTGAATGATAAATTGTGGCCTAGTTTTCTCTATGCATGATTTCCGTTGATGCATTTAACTGAGTTTTTCAGTTTTTCTACCCTTTTTGTTCTGTTCCTTGCAGGCTTCCTGGTTAATCAGTTATTTCAGCAATGTTTACTACTTGTAAAACAAACAGGATGAATGGTATGCAGCAAATATAAATTGATCAAGCATGGATAGAATTAATTTTATGAGAAAAGTCAGAGAACTGAATTTCAATTAAGAAGGCTGTGCAAAGTTTGTCAAATTCTGTCATGCCTTTCACATATATTTCCATCCATTGAGCGTTAGTGACCCCTGTTGGGTTAGCACCTGTGAACTGCTAGGTTTTTAAATCTATGTTTGAATAGTCAGAGGTGGCATCACAGAAGTCTTTTTGTGTTCTTCCTAATATTACAATAGCCACCATGGTACAGGTGGCTTGTACATTCTGTCATTTAGTACTGAAAACAACTATAAAGAAGAATTATCATCCCCATTTTATAGATGAAGATGAACAAGGCTTAGAAATTTGTTCCAAGTGACATGCCAGTAAGTGGGAGTGCCAGAACTTGAAAATCGGATTTTGATTTCAAATTTTGTACTTTTAGATTAAAACTAGTCTACCAAGTGCCTCTTTACCCCACAATGAATTGGAAAACTGTAAAGCTGACCCTCTGCAAAGTGGCCAGGCTTGTTTATTGCCTGCTGCTGGCCTTCTAGCCCTTGCTCTCACTTAAGTGTCCAATTTTACTAAAAAGAATCGTAAATGGAAAGGCTTAACTTGAAGAATCACCTAGTCTGGTGGCTCTCAGCCAGTCATAAAAATCACCTAAGACATTTATTTCTTTTAAAATTATGAATAAGTGGGTTTGAGCTAGAGCCCAAGAACCTGTGTTTTTACTTTTGTTGCTACATGTGACTTTGACAATCTGACAAATTTGGGAACCTCCTCAGTTTAGATGTGTGAATTGCCCCTCCCAACACCCTCTTTATTTCCTGACAGGTGGTCATCTAATCTCTGATATCTTCTTGTAGTAGGAACTCACTACCACATTTCCAGAAAAGTCATTTTCAGCAGCAGTTAGATGTAATTCTATGTTTCTATAGAATTTTGCACAGATTGGATTAACTTCTTTGGACAGATTGTGATGCTATTAGGTTTTGGCATTGAAATCAGATCTGGATTTGAATCCTCCTTGAACCTTATCTTTTTCATGTGTAAAATGGGTATGTTGTTATCTATCTTAAAGTATTATATCAAGAATAAAATGAAAAAATAAATAGTCCCGGCTGAAAAGATTCTTGAATGCCTTCAAATAGATTTTCTCTTTTTTGAGAAAAGGTGTCTGTCACCAGGGCTAGAGTACACTGGCGTCCTCATAGCTCACTGCAACCTCAAACTCCTGGGCTCAAGTGTTCCTCCTATCTTAGTGTCCTGAGTAGCTGGAAATACAGGCATAAAGCCAGCACGCCTGGCTAATTTTTCTATTAATATTTCTTATAGAGAAGGGTCTCGCTGTTGCTTAGGCTGGTCTCCAACTCCTGAGCTAAAGAGTGATCCTCCCACCTCTGCCTCCCAGAGTGCTAGGATTACAGGTGTGAGCCACCACGCCCGACCCAAATAGCTTTTTCTTAATAGTTCCCTGACCCTATCACCTTGTTCTGAAATAGTCCCACATCTGTAGAGCTCTAGTTAGAAGTATGATATGATAGAGGGCTCCTAGATATTCATTATAGGATTGAGAGTGCTAGAAATAGGTTGTCACTTGGTTTCCTCATCAGCACACATCTTTATCTCTGGCTTTCACTTTGGACAAATAATATGATACCTCTTACGGAGACAGGCAAGCCTGCATTTCTGGAAATTCAGCTTTACTCCATAGAGTTTCCATTGATAAATTGAGCACAAAGCAAAAAAGACCTTAAAGATAAAAGGCCTTCTTGGATTATATAGAGACCAAAATGGAAAACCAAAGAAAATATTCCATGTCTCTTTCCTATCCAAGGGGAGAGACAGGTAACTGAAGATTGCTGTCCTTAGGAGAGGGTAAGTCATCAAGTGCAATGCTAGATAGATAGCTCAAGACCCTGAAAATAATCTCTTATCCCTGTAGTTTGAGATGTAGATTTGTCTTGCTTTTCTCAAGCGAAGCAAACTAGAATCTGTTCTGTAATACTAATTGAGTCCATGAACTGCACTTCCCTTTAGGCTAAGAATCCTAGGAAGAGTTCATAGGTGATATTCTGCTGCAGGCTGTGTAAATATGGAGAAACAGTTGTTTTTTCTTCGTTTAGTTTGTGTTAGCTCTCTGTCTTCAAAATGTTTTTAAATCTAACATCATGAAAACAGTATTTTGGGTTAAAGTTTCTTTTCATGTGAGTGCTTTTCAAAAGGCATTAATTTTAGTACTTTATACACATTTTTGTTTCTTAAAATGTGTATCTAATGTTTGTAACTTACTGCTCATCAATATTAAAGATAGCCAATAGAATTACATTGAAATTACATTTACTTTTTGATTTTTCAGAAAAGTGATTCTGTTTATAGACTGAGTTCTTAATTGTGGTCTTCCTCTGGGGGTGGGAAGTCTATTCATTTGACGGTAGAGGTGAGGTGGAAGGCAGAGGGCAAAAACTCACTGATTCTTCCTTTTGAATTTACCTTTTTTAGTTTATTTGAGAGAAAGTCAGTCTGAAGTAGTGGGGCATACACATAGAATACTAGGGAAAAGGATATACTTTAATTAATCATGGAAACTTGTATTAAACTTAATGTTGCCAAATCATTATTCTTGTCTGTTATTAAGAACTATTTATAATTTTAATTTGTGCCACATTCCACAGCAGGAAACAAATAATATGGTGCTAATTTTATGAAGTAATTTTATGTATTATCCTGTGTTTTTATTTTTAGGACCGGAGTAGGCCCTATGACACTTTTAACTTGCACTCGTTGGAGAACTCCTTAATGGATATGATAAGGACTGATCATGAGCCTCTGAAAGGTAAACACTACCCTCCCAGTGGCCCACCAATGAGTTTCGCTGATATAATGTGGAGGAATCATTTTGCAGGTTAGGAATATTCATATGTCCATTCCTTGCTTGGTGTCTTAAGCAAAAATCAGCTTTTTAATAACTGTGATTTTGTTCGTTTGGTTTTTTGTTTGTTTGCTTTTGTTTTGCTTCTCTAAAGCATTGTGGAATGTATTTAACGTTGATTTTTTTTTTTTTAACCTGGGTTTGGCTACCTACAATTATTAAGGTTGATTGCTTTAATCAGTAATGTCTGGCAGAAGCATGCTTTGGATAGCTGACATCATGGTTATGGCATGAAACCAGAAGCCATGTTTTCTGGGCTTTGTGCACTTTGGAATCCTCAGCTGAACCTGGATAATTCATTTAAGTCCAGTTATACTGCAAGAAACTATGAGATTTAATAAGGCAACCTCCAAAGACTACTTCAGAAAACTTCATATAAAGGGTTCCATTTTATTAACGTATAATCACTTTCCTAGTATAGGAAGTATTACTACACAGACTTAAGAGCAGCCCATGACCCATTGCATTCTCTGGGACTAAAACACAAGGGAAATGTCTTAAAGTATATAAATGTTTTGGGTGAAATATAAGGCAGAAAGTCCCAATGTCAGCAATATTGGGGCTTCCTATTTTTAGAGCCTATGTAAATTCAGGATAGATGTTGCTATTTCATTCCTAATTATAGATAGTTCCTTTTATGAGTTATAGGACATTTTAGGAACCTATGATATTTTAAAATGCTGTAATACAAATTAACTATGGAAATACCCAGTATACTCGGGTTAGGACTTAAATACCTGAGAATTGTGAAGAGTTAGTCACAGGGATGCTCATCTTTTTGGACCTTTATGTCTTTCAGAGTTGTGAGGAATTTGTTCCCCTCTCATTCTTTCTAGGCCCTTTTACGAAGTGTGACTGTGAACACCTGATCCTCATTTCCTGAAGCCACACCAGAAATCCCTTTCATCATTTTCTCTTCACACTGACAATTTTCTACTGCTTTCCTCATTTTCCAGTGAAAAGACAGTAGTTAATAGGCTATGAAAAAAATACAGGATTTTGAGAAAGCTGGATTTTAAGGCCTTCGGAAGTAGGGGGGAAATGTCTTATTTATTCATTGTTATATTTAGTCACCGTTACCACATCTTCCTTTGGTTAAAGGATTAGGTACATGATAATTTAAAACATATTTCACTTAGAAGTGAGAATCGTGTTTTTAAAAAACCCAACACTATTCACAGACTGTTAGGTGTTTTTAGTATCTTCTAAGGCTGTATTTGTCTTCCTTCTCTATCACAAATAGCTATAAGCCTCTCCTAATTATTCTAAAATATTCAGCTCCTGTTCTTTATGTATACCTGTTTTATCTTGGTCTGTATTCTTTTCTTCTTACAATAAAATATTATGGAAAGATCTTGGATTATAACCTATAATAAAATAATTTTATTTTTATAAAATTATTATAAGATAAAATTATAAAATAATTTTCCACAATTTTGTGAATATTGGTTAAACACGAGCAATTGTGCCGTGTCGAGAGTAGTACTGGCAAAGTATAAGAAGGGTACCTCACTGTGGAGTAATGTAAATATCCTATTCATTGTGATTTTTTTTATTGCATGTCCTACTACCTCTACATAGATTTCTCCACTATACTTGCAAGTATGAGGTTTCATCTGTAAAAGTCTGATACACTATACTTATTATTAATATAATGCATCCTAATAAATTGGAAGACACTCAGTACGTACTTTTTTATAGCTTCAATATGGTTGTAACTTCATAGTTCATCATACGACCCACATTCGTTTTCTATGAATGGACTGCTTTTCAGTGGTCAGTGATACTAGTATGTCATTGTCCTCTGGTTAGCATATTTGAGCTTCCTGCTTTCCCTTTCCAGCTGGGAGACTTTTAGCTCCATCTGGTTTATGACACCATGTGTTTGATCCTTATTACCTCTACTAACAATTATGATACTTGCATTTTTTTTTGGTACTTGCATTTTAAAGAAATTATTTTAAGTAATTTTTGACTTTAAAAAGTGGAGAAAATTATGAGAACAAAAAGATAACTAAAAAATAAAAATTGTGATGGTATGTTTTTTATTTTTTATTTCCCATATGATAAACATTATCCATGTTTTTATCCGATCTTTATAATTTATTGATAGGCTTGGCTTTAGACTCGTAGGTTGTTTCCAGTTTTTCCTCCATTATAGGTGATGTTGCCATAAATAAGTTCTTGCACATAGCTTTTCTTTAAGGTAAATTCATGGCAAGGGTCTTTGGTCCAAAAGATGTAAACATTTAGGTGGATTGAGTTAGGATTTTTTCTTTGGTTTTTTGAGACAGGGTCTTGCTCTGTTGCCCAGGCCACAGTGCAGTGGCATCATCAGAGCTCACTGCAGCCTAAAACTCCTGGGCTTAAGCAATCCTCCTGCTTCAGCCTCCCAAGTAGCCAGGACTAAGGGCATGTGCCACCATGCCTGGCTAATTTTCCTATTTTTTGTAGAGACAGGGTCTCACTATGTTGCTTAGCCTGGTCTGAGTAGGCTAGGGGGCCTACCATGTGGCTTCTGTATGAGTCTGTCCAGAAACACTTCTCCATTCCATCCTATTTTTCCTCTTACTTGCAGTATCCTCTCCTCCCACTTGAACATGGGGACACTTTTTTTTTTTTTTTTTTTGAGACAGAGTCTCACTTTGTTGCCCTGGCTAGAGTGAGTGCCATGGCGTCAGCCTAGCTCACAGCAACCTCAGTCTCCTGGGCTCAAGCAATCCTACTGCCTCAGCCTCCCGAGTAGCTGGGACTACGGGCATGCGCCACCATGCCCGGCTAATTTTTTCTATATATTTTTAGCTGTCCAACTAATTTCTCTCTATTTTTGGTAGAGATGGGGTCTCGCTCTTGCTCAGGCTGGTCTCGAACTCCTGAGCTCAAACAATCCGCCCGCCTCGGCCTCCCAGAGTGCTAGGATTACAGACGTGAGCCACTGTGCCCGGCCTGGGGACACTATTTTGAGGGTCTCAAAACTCAAGTTCAGAATAATTGGTTTTTTGTTTGTGTTGGTGTTTTTTTTCCCTAGAGCTCATTTTTTTTTTTTTTTCAGAAAAAACACGTTCTTGCTGATTGCAAGAAATCCAAATAGTATGTAAAAGGACTGAAAGTAAAAAAATCACCTGAGACTCACAATTTAGGGATAATAAAGGTTATTATTTTTACTAACATCCTTCCAGATATTTCACATACTCTGTATAGGAGATAATTGTAACTCAGCCTTTCTGACTTTGCAGTCAGTCATACCTGGGTTTGAATTCTGACTCTGCTTCTGGTTATTGATCTGGATAAATTAGCCTCTTCAAAGTCCTTATCATTAAAATAAATCACCTACTTCATACAGTGGGTGTGAAGGTCAAATAAAGTCCCTGGCACTAGAAACTCCTCAAATTTTATCTACGATTTTTTTCTTTTTTGCTGGAGGTGGTCATGGTATGCCTGTTGGCTACCCTCAGTAGTAAATTAAACCTCCATATCTATATAACATTTACTTCCTCCCAACTAGACTACAGCTAATTGTTGAAAACTTTCAGATGCAAGTGGTCAAAATTTTTTTATTTCCATGAATAAATAGTGACTGTTGAAGGATAAACGTCCTATCATTTTCAAAAACCACCTAAAGGAGGAAGGAAAATAATCTTCCTAAGTTATTTTGATTTCCAAAATTATATATATGAATGATGTAAAGAAGATACAATAAAACAGGATATCAAGTTGATGAATAAAGCACTTCAAGATGTACTTAAAGTGAACATAGTGAAAATATATTCATAACGATATTTTATCTTAGAAATGTATTCAGTAAGAAATCCCTTTTTCATCTGCTCTCTTGATTCAGGGGGAAAAAAGAGTTAGTGGGAGAGATGACAGAATAGCATGTTCGGGAAATAATGAGACTTCTGTGTTAGTAAAGTAAATAAGCTTTAACAGTTTTCCAATCATGTCTACACTTACGCTATTAATATATCAGCCTTGAAGACATTTGTAGGAAATTTTAAAAGATTTCCTATCTCCTCCTCTATGTAAAATAATATAGAGGAGAAACTGAATTGAGCTTTCTTCACAGCACACCGAGGAATGTCTTCTGCAGTGCTGATAAGATCACAGAACCCTTATTTAAATAAAAATTGGACCAATATATTTTGCCTTTTAAAGATCTCAAACTACAGTTCTTGGCTGTAACAGAATAACATTTAATAATTTCCTGTTATCTCTTACCATATCTTACGTGTACTTTTCCTTTTGTTTGAGAGAATGCCTCAGTGAGATGAGAAAGCAGGATTTTTAGGAGGGTGATACACTAATGAAAACTGTTCATTTCTAAATACAGAAATCCTTGGGTTGGTAGAGATAGGAATGAGGCCTGGATGAGAGGAATTATCTACTCTCCTTTCTAGTGGATTGAAGGAAAATCCAACTCCCCTCCTAACTGTGAGGATTAAGGGGATTTCTGGCATTGGGAGAGGTAGGATAAGAGGGAAAAAGATTCATCTCTGTACCCTCCTTACAGCTGTCCTCTGACTTTCTACTAATGTTGAGGGTTCCACCTAGCTGCTAGGGAATCCCTGTGAAAACCCGTGGCCATTAGGTTTGATTAAACATACTCTCCCTACTCTAGAAGAACAATAAAGAAATATCAACTACAGTGCATTAGGCAAAGTAGGTAATATTGGGAAGCAAGATCTTATCTGCTCACTGGGAAAGCATCTTGACAAAAACAGGGAGGAGTCACTTTTCCTTCATCCCATGTAGTCTCCGTCTTACAACAGAAGAGTAGGCCTGCCTGACTATTTGTGGTAATTAATGCCTGATGAAATGACTTTCTATATTTAAATTTTCTCTTCCTTCCCCATTCGTGGAACTGAGATTTGAAAAAGAAAGGAGCAGGTGTCAATTGAGTACTGTTATTGAATGCTGTGCTTTTCAAAGGTATACTGAAAAAGTCTGGGAAAAAATAGTTTATTTTCTGGTAATAGTGCTTTAAAACATTTAAATTGACAGAACCTTGGAGGGGATAAATGCCACCCCTTTGGTATTATAAAGGGATAAATGCCACCCCTTTGGTATTATAAAGGGGTAAATGCTACCCCTTTGGTGTTGTAGTGGCATTTTCCTTTATTCATCACAATTTAAATTTGATATTGTAGAGCCTTTCACAAAATTGGCTCCCTTTTATGGAATTTTGAGGTCCCTTGTCTTAGAAAAATGCACCTTCACTGCATTTTGTTGACTCGTTTGTTCCAGAAAAACATATTATTTTACTTAACTCCTATAGCTTGAATTATTGCTCAATTCCATTTTTGTTACTTCCCCTCAGTCCGTATCAGTTTGTCTTGCATAAAAGTTAGCAGATTCCACAAACTGTTAGTGACAGGTTCTGAGTCAGCAAGAAGTGATTAGTCTTGTTCAATAGATTCTTGGGGGATGGTGACAATAAGTAGAAATTGAGTAATTTGTATAGGTGCCTCCCATTTGCCCAATAATCCTGTAAATAATAGGATTTAATCACCCGAGAGTTTGAAAAAACAAAGATTATTCCTGCATACTACCTTCAGAAATTTTGATTTAATTTTTCTTGAGTACAGCTTTAAATGAGGAAACAGAGGCACAAAGAATTTAATAACTTGCTGATAATTATCTGCTAGTATGTGAAGAAACTACCATTTGACCTCGGATCTAAGTTCCCAGCTTTTGCTTATTTGGAGCATATTTAAAATATTATAGTACCAAAATTTTATTCTTTCCTTAAAAGGGATTTAAAAAACCATTTTACTATATTTTTACATATCATATTATTACATATTTTAAATCCTTTTTTTTTTACAGGAATGTGTCTCCAACTTTATAAAGAAAGTTGGTAGGAAATAAAATCCAATAGAATATGCATTTTATAAGTAAAAAAATTCTTTCTGAGCACAGAACTAACATTCTGTTATGTGAAGCTCTCTGAAGTACTTTTTAGAGCAAAGGGGGTGATTTAGAGGAAGATACAGCAGTTGTACCCTATCTCATAACATTGCAGAAGTGAAGAGATGACTTTTATAATTGATTATATATTAATAAAAATTCTACTTTATATTTTAGACACATGAAAGTATGAATTTAGTTGAATTTTGAAGCTTTGAATCACAATAGAGGTAGTTTTTTTTTATAATTATCCTTTTAAATATGAATGGGAATTGAGCTTATGAGACTGTGATTTTTACAGTCCGAATAACCGTATGTAACCCTGTTATTCTCCAGCCTCTCTCTCCATCCGCTCTTAGCACCATTTTTCAGGCCCTATGCAGTGGGGAAAGTGGAACAGTCTCAGATTTCCACTGCATCATTTGACCTAGTAAAACCAAGTTTGCCTTCCAGTTTTTGAAACCTTATATTTTACACTATACTTAAAAGATAGCTAGCTGACAAGAACAATTTAAAAATAGCAGACCATAGACAGGTGACAAAATGTCACACTGGCAGCACTAGACTGCATTAACAAAAATCACCAGATGTTACACACTTGATCCTATTTTCACAGCTGATTAAACAGTAGTGTTTGTTGGACAAAAGGAGAAAAACATAAATGGGCTTATCTGAATTTGGAATCAGTTTTTCTTTTGCTGTTACATATTTTCTCTCTCCCAAATTCCTTAAAAACTGTAAAACTTAAGACATACAATATAGCAAATAAAAAAAATCATTTCAATTTTAGAAAAGAAACTTTTACATATACATATTCCCTAAACTGGAAGACTAAATCAAAATCCCTAAATCAGAATGTTATAGTGCTTATCTTTGATGATCTTATTTTCATCATTTTTCTGCATTGTCTAATTTTTCTATATTGTATTTTTTTAATCTAAACATTAATTTTTGAAGAGGTAAAGAAACTAGTTTTAAAAAGCCATAACTGATTTTACTAAAAAAAAAAAAAATTACATTTAGTTGAGAGAAAATTAGATTATATTTAGATAATCGATTTCGACAGTTATAGCGATGACCAAGAGTTTCATAAAAATCTTTTGTTGCTAACTTTCATCCAGAGATCTGTTGGAGTCAAAGAGGCCAACAGAATTAGGGAGAATGCCAGAAAAGGTAAAGTTTTCTGCTTCTCAGCAATTAATGACGTCTTCAGTTTGCAAAACACTGCCTAAGGCACTTGTGTTGCTGCATCTTAAGAAAGATTAGAAGTAAATAGTGTAGGACAGAGACTGATAATTAGAAAACTACCAAGCTTCCTTTCAGTTTCATCTTTCTAAGCTGAAAAGTTCTAAGACCTCATGGAAAGGGTCAAAAAGGATCCATGTAGGTATGTTTAACTTGTGGAGGAGGAAAGGACTACCCCTTTACATTTGGGAAGATAAGTAGTTCCACAAACATACAAAAACTATTATTTCATATAGTGATTGTAAACTACATAATTCTTTACCCTACATGATTGTAGATATAGGAAATAAAAGAAGTTGAATGAGGATCAGCTAAATTTGGGCTTGCTTGATTTCCTTAATAGCCCTTTATTATTCTAGGAATGTTTATAGAATATCATTAGCTTTTTAAGTGCCACACCCTCCTGAATATTCCTTGGTCAAAGATTGAAGAGATCCTCTGTATATGCCATTTCCTAAAGTTCTGATGGGCAATGATTTGGAAATCTTGATGGGCTTTTAGATTGACTTCCAGTGGCTGGCTATTTACTGTTAAATCCAGTGGCTGGCTATTTACCCCAGAATATGATGAAAGCTGGTTTAGAGTAAATCACTCCAGTTTTCATGGATGTTAGTATTTGGTGGTAATGAATCTAAGTAAGGTCTTGATTATCTGTAAATAATAGAAGCAAGAACATTGATATAGCTAATTGAAACCAGAATATAAATTCTCCCTACTAAGTCAAAGCCTTGTTTTGGTGACAAATTTTCCTATAATAGGTTCTGATCAAGGTAATGGTAGATGACAGTGTTACATATGGTGTAGTATACTATAATTTTCAGGGACTCTAGAATGACTTAGGAACTAGAAAAATATAAGACACATAGAGCAATTACATATATAAATACATTAAATGTGTCTTTAAACAATGGGGTAGTTTTTAAAATTCCTAAAATTAGCTTCTAGTAAATATGAAAAGGTCTATGAAATAATAAAAAATAAAATAGACAATTCTATTATTTAGATGATTCTTTACTAATACAATTTTTCTGTAGAAAACAATGTATTCTAAAAGAGAATTTTACTATATTATAAATGCTAGCAAAATAGTCTCCATAAAACTAGAGAGAGATGCAATATCTTTCTCCTAATAAGGAGGTTTGAAACAAAACTAAAAATTTTTATTGAAAGCCCTATGATAACATTAGAACAGTTTTATCAAAATTCATCAATTGTTGATGATTTTCCTATTCTTAAATACACACACACCCTGATACAAGTGACATTGCACTTTTTAGGGTTTTGTTTTTTCCCTACCTCTTTTTACTTTTTTTTTTGGGGGCCAGAGTCACACTCTGTTTCCCTGGCTAGAGTGAGTGCCCTGGCGTTAGTCTAGCTCACAGCAACCTCAAACTCCTGGGCTCAAGCGATCCCACTGCCTCAGCCTCCCAAGTAGCTGGGACTACAGGCATGGGCCATCATGCCCGGCTAAGTTTTTCTATGTATTTTTAGTTGTCCAATTAATTTATTTCTATTTTTTAGTAGAGACGGGGTCTTGCTTTTGCTCAGGCTGGTCTTGAACTCCTGAGCTCAAACAATCCGCCCGCCTTGGCCTCCCTGAGTGCTAGGATTACAGGCGTGAGCCACCGCGCCTGGCCTGGCCTAATTTCTTTCTATTTTTTTTAGTAGAGACGGGGGTCTCGCTCTTGCTCAGGCTGGTCTTGAACTCCTAAGCTCAAACAATCCCCCTGCCTCAGCCTCCCAGAGTGCTAGGATTACAGGCATGAGCCACTGCACCTGGCCTTTTCCCGACCTCTTAATATGAAATGACCTTTCACAAATTATTGTGACCTGAGGGTCTTTAAGAAATTAGGATGACCTTGTGTAGGCAAGAACTTGATTTTTCCAGGAATTCATGATTCCCCCTTTTTATTTGAGACAAATGCTCTAGTTTGTCCCTATGATGCTTTTCTTTTGGGTCAAAAGAGCTTGATGATGCTGTTTGCCTGAAGTCCCCCATAGCACTTTAATACCAAATGATGACTGACCCCTTTGCAATTATCTATAAAACTATATTTGTTGTAAAAGTCAATCACTTTTACCTTATCTCCAGCTTTCTCTGTATCATTCTCCCCTCAAAATAGCTTCTAGTTATGAAAGATCAACAATAAATGTTGACATTTAAACAATGAAAGTGAAATAAAATCAGAGTTTTTCTGAGAATTTCATGATAACCCTTGACATATTTGGGCATGAAAACTTTGCAGAGCAAAGTTCATAGATACTAGCTTTATACAAAAGCATTGTTTTCAAAAATTATTTTGCTGAAGAATTGGTCAGGAAAGCTAAGTACACTTTTTTTTTCATATAAAAGTCTCTCTCTATAATTTTTCTTTTGCTACATCCACCTCTTATCCCAAATAATTAATGAAA
Source organism: Avahi laniger (assembly GCA_963575035.1). NCBI lineage: Eukaryota > Metazoa > Chordata > Mammalia > Primates > Indriidae > Avahi > Avahi laniger. The sequence continues at coordinate 4,349 of CAUYSK010005308.1, read as the reverse complement.
AAACATACTGAATGCCTGCACGTCCACTCTTATCCTAGAGGCCAGTAGTTGAAACATCTGATTCTGACTTATCGTTCTACAGACCAGGGATTGACAAATTTGATGAAGGACTAAAGAGTAAATATTTTAGGCTTTAGGCCACAGAGTCTCTGTTGCATATTAGTCTTTGTTTTATTTTTGGTTTGGTTTTGTTTACAATCCTTTAAAAATGTAAAAATGATTCTTAGCTCAGAGGCATATGAAACAGGAAGCCAGCCAGTGTGGGCAGAAATTTGCAACTCCTGTTATATAGACTTAAGGGTGGAGTCATTTTTTCCTACTATGTGTGTTATACAAATTTTACCATCTTCTTTCTGATAATTATGTTGCATTTTTGAGCCACTATGAAACCTCTATCTTTTTATTCCCTCTAAGCTTCAAGTTTATATACTTATTTGAATATAGTTTTTTGCTGCTTGAATTTGAAGGGGCAGTATGAATGGTTGTTTAAATAAAATGCTTAATCCAGGGAGTTGGCATGTTTAAATTGGAATGTGGGCGATGCGTTAAATGATTTCAAACTATTATAATGGGAGCTTCTTTTTTGTTTTGTTTTATTTATTTGTTGTTGAGACTTTGGCTTTGTTTTAAGACTTTTCGTGTGTATGTTTTATGACTTGATTTAAATATTATTATAACTGCTTTGGCCTTTGATAGCATTGTTATAGATTAATCTGTTCTAGCTTTTTATAATGTTCATATTTTAAGATATATTTGAAACGATTACATTAAGCATTCTTTGTGCTTAAAATAAACTCATTTTATTTTTTTTAGGACGCATGGGAATAAATTTCCATCATCCAGGAACAGATAATATTATGGCACTTAACAGTAAGTTTCATATGAAATATTCTATAAAATTAGCAGTCAAGTTTGCAGCATGTGGTTTCTACTTTCTTAATTGTTCATTACATTTCATTCTTCCACTGAACTCAGTAAAGTCTGTTATTCTATACCAGTGCTTCTCAAAGTGTGGTCCCTGGACCAGCAGCATCAGTATCGCTTGGGAACTTATTAAAAATGCAAAATCTCGGGCACCACTGTAGGCCTACTGAATCAGAAGCTTTAAGGATGGAGCCCAGAAGTCTGTGTATTAACAAGTCCTATATGTCTGCAGTCCCCAATCCCTAGTCTGTGGCCTGTTAGGAACCAGGCCGTACAGCAGGAGGTGAGTGGCAGGGTGACCCAGCTCTGCAGGCTACATCTGGCCTACCAACTGTTTTTGTAAATAAAGTTTTATTGGAACATAGCCACACCTATTCATTTATGGATTGTCTAAGGCTACTTTTTTGCTACTATTTGCTGTCCGGCCCTTTACAGAAAATTTTTGCCAGCCCCTGCTCTATACTATTGGGATAATGGAAAAAAGGAGGGAGGTGAAGGGAGAGTGGAGTGGTATAGAGAATGTAATGAATAAATCAGCTTATTTATACATAACTTAGAATTTTCTCATTGTGGTCGATAGCTAACAGGTGTTTGAAGCTGGACATCCAGGGGTCTCCCATTAGTGGAATTTGCATGATATGGGTGTCAACTGCTTTGCAGGTTAGAAACAGTTTTGTCACTATAATTGTTGGATCAAGTTTTTAAGCATCAGAAGCTTATTAACCAAAAAGTCATTGTATTAATTAACACTGGAAGAAATATCTGGCTAGTATTAACTCTCCCTCCTAGTATCTATGGATCAAATAGCTTTGCAGAATAACAGTCTCTAAATGGAAATTGTCTCTTTTCAGAAGGACCTATTGAATCTCTCAAGATTTAATTTTCTCCTCCAGCAAATGAGTGATATCAGATTGTCCCCTCTCATACTGCCAGATAATACACTAGCTATTGATACACGTAAGAGACATGCTGGGTAAATCTAGGGTTGTGTACAATGTTTATATTCCTTTCCCTCTCTTGAGTAAGTACATTAAAATGCCATTGGAGTGCCTTAGGACAGATTTTAGGTCATCTCTAAAATATATAGTCCATATTTCCTTGGTTCCAACTTGCAGCCTATTTACCAAAGAGTACTGCTGAGAACCACTGGCAGTGCTTGATGATGCTAAGCCACTCGTGCATATTTTTTTCCAGATAGCTAGTATCCCCTCCTTTGACGGTCTTGGAGACAATAAAAATTTCAAAGTGTCTACCTCTAATTTCCAAAAGAAGAATCACTATACATTTAGATTATGCTAACTCTGATTATTTTTTTAGTGGGATGGGAATTAATAAACATGCATGGCTGGGCGCTGTGGCTCACGCCTGTAATCCTAGTACGTTGTGAGGCCAAAGCAGAAGTATTGCTTGAGCCCAGGAGGTCAAGACCAGCCTGGGCAACAGCAAGACCCTGTCCCTACTAAAAAGAATTAGCCAGACATGGTGACACATGCCTGTAGTCCCAGCTTCTTGGGAGGCTGGAGCAGGAGGATCACTTGAGCCCGGGAGTTCGAGTTTGCTATGAGCTGTGATTATGCACTGCACTTTAACCTAGGCAATCAGAGCAGGACTCTCAATAAAGATAAAATAAACATGTTTAACTTGCTGATCTTCAGCAATAATTAATTGTGAAAAGACTTAAGTTAAATGATGGGATTTCAAGTCAAAGGTAAAAGAACAGAATGGTGTGGTAGTGTGTCTGCTTGAAGAAACGAGTGTGTATCTGAGAAGACCTAATTTGACACAACGTGAATCTTCACGGCAAGAGGGAGGAGATATAATTTGTGATTTTCTGTGCAAAAATGAAGCTAATAAGATATTTTTCTTTTAAAAAATTTTGATTCTCTTTGATTTAATTCTCTGCTTTAAAATAAGAGCTATCCTTATGTTCTTTCCACTTTGTGCATGTTGCTTAAATACCCTTTTTAGCCTCAATTTCTTTATCTGTGAGACAAGGGGACTGATTAGGTAATCTTAATGATTGCTTGCAGCATAAAGATTCTCTGATTTCTGTAATATTTTTAAAAGTACCAAAAGGGTCATTTTGCTGATCTATATCAAGTGTTGATGAGTTATATGTAGTTTGCAACATGATGGCAGATTATCAGAGTACATCAATCTTCAAATGGCTGTGTGGGTGCTACCCCAAAGTTGACGAACCCTATTGACTCCTCAAAATAAACCACACAGACAACCAAAGTTCGACGTTTACATTACTTACCATCAGTTTTCTTTCAAAGTTGACTCTAATTTGAGATGATCAGAACACAGATACGCTCTTTGATAGGTACTTGTGGGACCTGCAGGCTTTGACACATTTGCTAGGATGAGCCTTTTTTCCTTTTTATGTAGTTGAGCCTAATCCATCTGATGACTTATATGTATTGTACACGCACAAATATACCTTCGTATTTTTTGTCTTCCTTTTTATGCCTACAATGTGTTGGCTCAACAGTTATTGTCCTGTGACTGGTCTGCCCTTCCTTTCCCTCAGCCTTCATATAGGAATAATTGAGATGCAGTAACAAATCACTGAAACTTTATTCAGAATTTGTAATTATTGGAATGGACTAGGTTAAAGTTACCTGTATTTTCAGAAGAGGAGGGACTGGCTCAGAAAATTAAAGTGAATTAAGATAGTAATTTTTTTAAAAAAAGAAACATGAGTCAGTTGTAGTTCCTTCTTTCTTACCGTTTTTTGCTATGCAAAATCCATGCTTCCTAACTCTCTACAGAAAGCTGCCATTCGCTGTATCTTTGAAAAAAATTTTCCGTCCTTCTCCTACTTCTTTGACCTCACCAAAACCTGATTCTCTCCTGAAGTTACTATGTTCTCAGCTCTCCTAACTTGGTGGGAAAGACAGAGGTGTCATGGTAAGCATTCTCACTTTTCAGTATTTCTCCCCAGCTTTGAATGGGCCAATTTCCTTTTTTTTTTTTTTTTTTTGGTGTTCCTAGTGTATGCCTTCCAGTTGTACTTTCCTCTGAGAATCACCACTGCCGATGTCATTTAGAGGACAGAAAATGGCTTGGAAGAGGGGGATAGGATACCAACTACGGGAAACAAACAGGAGTTAACCAGTAAACCTAATAGACATTGAGGGTGTGGAAAGACTGGTGAGGTTTGTGTAAAGCCAAAGTATCTGCTGATTTTTCCTGTTCAAAACAATGAATCTAGTAAGAATTAGTAGGCCAACTTTTGGGGAGGAGCCTAAGAGACACATCTAAGTTTTTTTTTTTTTTTTGAGACAGAGTCTCACTCTTTTGCCTGGGGCGAGTGCCGTGGCATCAGCCTAGCTCACAGCAACCTCAAACTCCTGGGCTCCAGCAATCCTACTGTCTCAGCCTCCCAAGTAGCTGGGACTACAAGCATGAGCCACCATGCC
>CAUYSK010005305.1:0-23585 GCA_963575035.1 Avahi laniger | reverse complement strand
GCAGAAATTAAAAGATGAAAAACAAAAGCAAAGACAATTCTTTCAAGTAGCAATAAGGCCTGGAAATGATGCCACTGAAGCAACTTATAAAGTATCTTATATACTCGGGAAAAAAGGGACACCATTCAGTGATGCAGAAATCGTGAAAGAATGCATTGTCGAAGTTGTAGGGTGCTTGATCCCAATAACATTTGAAAGTATAAACAACTGCCTCTTTCAAGGAGAACCATAACAGATTGGCAGCATGAATTAGCCTTCAACTTAACAACTTCATGTACTATTTCAAAAGGAAAAAATATATTATTCAATTGCTTTGGATGAATCAACTGATACTACTGACTCAGCATGGGCTTTATACTTCATTCAGGTCATAGCAGAAGATTTTCTTTGCTCATGAAGAGTTACTTCGGGCACTCTTACAAACAGAACAGGGAAATAGATATCTTCAACAATTTTCAAGGTAAGTGGCATGAAGTTGGACTGAATTTGGTAAATTTAGTGAGTATGTGTACAGATGATGCACTTTCTATGTCAGGAAAACGTAAAGTGTTTATTGCACAGATTAAAAAAGTATTAACAGATCCAGATGTTCTCATTTCTTTTCATTGTATCTTTTCATTGTATTTCATTGTATTCATCAGCAAAATCTCCAGGCTAAAGCTATTGTTTTAAGTGACATTTTCAATAAGTTATAAGTATTGTTGACTATATTTGTGCAAATGCGAGATGACATCATTAGTTTCATAACATGCTAAAGTTGAATGACAAAATACTCAGTGTGAATTTGCCGTATCATTCTAAAGTGTGTTGGCTATCCCAGGGACAGGTGGTAGCCAAAATTTTATCTCTTCAAGAACAGATAGTTAAATTTTATGAAGAACAGAATCAACAATGTGAATTATTGAAAGAAGATTTCTGTAGGAATGCAGCATTTCTGCATGATATCATGTCAAATCAAAATGACTTGAATATTTCTTTGCAAGGTAAAACTAAGTCTATGTGTGATATGTGGCAAAAAAATCCAAGCATTTCAAAAAAAGCTATCTTTTTTCAAAACACTTCTTTTTCAAAAGGAAATTTGTAATGAACATTTTTCCCAGTTAGCAAAGGTCATTGATGAGCAGAATGATATATGAGAATCATTTAAATAATATGCAGTTGTTATAGACCTATTAATTGGAGAATACAATGAAAGTTTCACTGACTTTCAGAATCATGACATCACACTCAAATTAGCATTTCAGCCTCACCTAGTTGATATCACCAAGGCACCTAAAGAACCACAGATGGAATTGATTGAGCGCTCAGTAGATGACATTTTAGTCTTTGTTTAATCCTAAGAAAGATCCAATCGAAATATGGAAAAATGTAGTAGAATACTCACACTTTTTCCAACGTGCCTGAAAAATGATTTCTTACTTTTCAACCACTTATTGCTGTGAATCTACATTCTCCTACTTAACCCAAATCAAGACACTCTTAAGGTCACAAATGACTGATACCCACCTAGAGAATCAACTGAAACTGCAGACCTCCATGCTGCAACCAAATATTCAAATGCTTTCCAACAAAAAGCAGACACAACAAAGTCATTAAAACTTTAGTTAACTTTAAAATTAACAAATAATTTTATTTTTTCAAATAATTTTTAGTTTTGAAATTATATAGTGTATATATTTTGAAGTATATAGTAGTTAAATTTTTTACAAAATAATGTACATTTTTAAGTATATCTGTTATAATTGAAGTTTCTTGAACGTGGCCTTATTTGATTACAGCTAAATTAATGCAGCCTTCCAACATGAAAACATTCCCCACCCTTGGGATAGAATCAAAATGCAGGTGCACAGAACACAGTTTATTCAGCATTCCCAAGGGAAAAATAAAATTACCTTTTATGTTTAGATTTGGGTCTCAACCCCAAGATATCTCATTACATATTAATATATTCAAATATTCCAAAATTTGAAAAAAATTGAAATCCAAAACACTTTTGGTCTCAAGCATTTTGGATAAGAGATACTCATCTTATATGTGTTAGGGACTAAGTATGCCCTTAATCCTCTGACAAATCTAGGAGCTAGGTATTATTATTTCCCCAATTTCATAGATAAGGAACCCAAGGCACAGAAGGGCTAGGGAATGCGGTTTGGTCCATAAAGCTAGGAAGGAAGTACAGCTGGGATTTGAAATGAGGCAGTCTGGCTTCAGAGTTCACTCTCTTAAACAAAAATATAATTCCTCTCCCTTACGGAGCACCTGCATGGTGAAGCTAGGCTATGTTCCACTTCAATCCCACTTCACAATAACTTACTGTCATGAAAATGAACTTTACATAAAAGCGATAATAAGAGCATAGCAAGAATAAGATCATAATGAGTATTAGTTGGCAGTGTAGTAGAGACTTCTGAAACATGCTGATTATAACTTATTTTGAGCTTTCCTCACATCTTATTTATTATAATATACATAAGGATAATTTTAAAACATTGGGTTTGAATTCATTAGACAGGCAAAGGAGACTAAGAAGAGGTGTGTAGAGAGTTAGGAGGGAAACTCTCTTAACTCTCTAGGCATAAAAGAACAAAGCGGATCAAGAATGAAGAAACAATTGCATTTGTTCATTGTCTTTCAGAGGCCTGGTAAGGTGAGCCTGAACACTGCACATTAAATTGTTCAACATGGATGTGTCCTTGGCAAGAAAGGTTTTAATGAGTGCCGGGTGGAAGCCCCATACATAGGAGTTGAAAAGTTAATGGTGAGTTCAATTTTTTTTTTTTTTTTTTTTGATACAGAGTCTCACTTTCTTGCCTGGACTAGAGTGCCGTGGCGTCAGCCCAGTTCACAGCAACCTCAAACTCCTGGGCTCAAGTGATCTTCCTGCCTCAGCCTCCTGAGTAGCTGGGACTACAGGCACACGCCACTGTGCCCGGCTAATTTTTTCTATTTTTAGTTATTTGGTCAATTTATTTCTATTTTTAGTAGAGACCATGTCTCACTCTTGCTCAGGCTGGTCTCGAACTCCTGAGCTCAAACAGTCGTCCTACCTCCGCTTCCCAGAGTGCTAGGATTATAGGCATGAGTCACCGCGCCCAGCCTGTGAGTTCAATTTTTAGCAACATAATGGACTGGATATCCTGTAAAACCTCCCAATACCAACACTTATAAATGTTTTGTAAAATATAACAAATATCTTATTAGAGGTGGTCTTGAACTGTCAAGAAAGTAAGGGCAATCTTGATGGGCAAAAATTAAAAAAATCAGAACGATAAAGCCAAATTGAAACTATGACTACCCCAAAGATATTTACAAATATCATTAATGAAGACAGTAGGGTTTGAATGGCCTAGTTCAGTGGGGAGACTAGGCTTTGGGCCCATGCAAGGTGGGAAGTTAAAATTGATATCTCCATATACACCTGAGTACCTCAAAGTTCTACACCTCTGCCTTCCATCAAAAGGAAACGTATCTAACTCACTCTTCGCTCTACAAGTCATAATGAAGTCAAAGAATGTTTCTTACATGGAAAATGAGTGAGAAGAGTAAGCCTGTGAAGGGAGTGTTTGTGTACCTTGAATAATAATGTTGGGCTGCCCATTAATGTTGGTGTTGCATTCAAAAGAAACATCCATCCAACATGCAACAAAGCATTACAAACATTTTAAAAGTTTATACTGAAATGCCTTGAAAAGGGGCAGAGGAATAATTATTTCCTGTAACAGCAAGACATTTTAGATCCCCTTTGCTTATCAGTTTCTGACATCTCCCTTTTCCCCTCTGCTACTGCACCACCTTTTTCTGCAACTCCAGCCTGCAATTCCAGTGCTTTGCTCCCCCTTTTCTCTTCCTCTTCCAGTTCTCCTCTGTTCTGCAGGAAGCAGCTTCAGGCCTTTTATAACATAAATCAGTCCAGTCTTGCTCTGTTCTGTCTGGATTTTCAGCTGCGCCTATTATCTGGATCAGCACAACCAAGCTCAGTAGCCTCCATTTTTGGCTATTGTTTTAATTCACAGGCTTGCGTGTGGTGTGGTTTCTGTTGATGATGAGGTCAGAGATTGTGAGGAAGGGTAGTGTAGGACATGGGAGATGAGAATACTGAGGATTCACGAGCCAAGGCTGTTGGACAGGTTATTCACGTAGAACTTGAGGCTTTGTCAAGTGATAAAGAAGATGTATTTCTTGACTGAGTGGAACGACCAAGAAATTGTTAGATGACTCTTATGATGAGGGAGGAAGTTGCCAGACGTGGCAGAACCATTTTTATTCAAGAAAGAGGAAAAATAATGGCCTCAAAGGAGTAAATTAGAGAAAATAGCTTTCACCCGAGAGGACTACAGGAGAAGCAGTGTTCCTAAGGGAGAGTCAAGTTTTGGTTAAGGAAAGGGTGGGGGCATAGTTTAGAGAGGAAGTTAAAATTTATAAGACATTGATGAAGAGAAATTTCCAGAAGGTGCAGTGGAAGGATTGTTTTTGAGGGGAGGAGCCCTAACAGATTTCAAATTTATGGCACAGTTTGGGGATGAGGGATTAGAAGACGAAGACTATTTGGAGGGGCTTACTCCTTGGTGACAGATAAAAAGGGATGTAGAACACTATGAATTTATTTCTGATGATCTTTTGGAGGAAAGTGGGTTGCTTAGACCCAGCTCTGTGGTCTAGAGCCATTATATGGAGAAGATGAGAAATTTCTCATAGGCCAGGCATAGCTGTCCCATAGCAGCGGTGGAGCTGGAGTTTGCCTTCTCATGGAGACTTGCCCTTTTGAGAATGTATCCTAAGGAGTTAATCATTGCATCACACAAATTTATGCATAAATTTATTCCTGCCATCTTATTTTTAATAACAAAAAGTATAGATTATTTTAAATATCCATAAAAATAAAGATCGGGTTATCCCAAATATGCCACCTTCATTATGGAATTCTGTGGAGACGTAAAAAATTATGTAGTAATATGAGGAAGCTATATGATATATTTTTAAATGAAAAAGTATCACCTATTTGCATATAATTATATATAGGTGAATGTAAACAATTGGCTATAATTCTTGGGTTGGACATAGGTTTCATGAATGTACATTACTAAAAATATAAATAAAATAACAGAGTACCATGGCTGGATGAAGGATAAGCATATGTCATGATCTAAGAATGTTATTAATAAAATGTGTCCATCTGAATTTCAGTTAAAAAAAGTCATTTACCAAATATCATAAACAATGTGGTCCTAATTTTTGTTAAAAATAATGGAAACCATATTTTGTCTTGCTCCTCATCTTCCAGGCTTTCAACTTTGCTGATCATTCTTGGTATTTTAGCTCAGTTTGGCTGTATTATCTACTGCTATGTAACAAATTACCCTTCCCCTAAAAATTTGTGGCTTAAAATAATAAACATTTATTACTTCACAGTTTCTGCAGGTCGGCCATTTGGGAGCAGCTCAGCTGGGTAGTGCTGGCTCAAGAGGTTGCCATCAGCATGTCGGCTGGGGCTGTAGTCATCTGAAGGTTTGACTGGGGCTGGAAGATCTGCATTCAAGGTGGCGTGTTCACATGGCTGTGAGCAGGAGGCCTTAGTTCCTCACCACGTGGACCACTTGATTGTCCTCATAACACAGCAGCTGGCTTCCCCCAGAGTGACCAACCCAAGAGAAAGAGCAAGTAGGAAGCCACAATGTCTTCTATGACCTAATTTCGGAAGTCACACGTTACCACTTCTGTTAAATTCTATTCATTAGAAGCAAGTCGCTAAGTTTGCTCACAGGGCAAAGAGATGCAGTTGCAGGAAGCTGGAGGTTGGGTAGGCAGGCATTGCAGAAATAAGGCCTAGGGGGTATGAGTGGAGCAGTGACAGCTCTGTTATACTCCCATCATTCAAAAACTCTTCAAATATTAATCTGCTATTCCAGTAAGGATTCCTTCCCTCCCTTTTCAGCATGTGTAACAGATTGCCTTTCAAGTACAGTTCATATCTTCTTTCCTCACCTTCCCGCTAAATGTCCAGGTGCTTTCACCTAATTTACGTATTACTTTAATTTAATTATTTTAATTGCAGGTTTCTCAATATTTACTAGCATCCACATGGTTTCTCCGATTTAGATTGTAGGATATCAGGTGCCTGACTGCACAGAATCCTGGCGTTGAAAAAAACCCTGGAGTTCCTACAAATCCACCCTCCATCTGCTCTACGTGTTCTTTCAAAGCACTTTTCACAGATGGTCATTCAGGATCTGCTTGCATGCTTCAACTGAGAGGGGCTCACTCTCTTACTGCCATGTAAAGTATTTAGTAAAAGCTTTTGATTACAAAGTTGATTCTTTATTTTAGAAACTTGGCATATCAAAAAGAGCAACTATGGCAGCCCCATAACTCAGAACTGCCTTTCATACTTGAGATCACACACTAGGTTTTTGCTCTTAATCTTCTGGGAAGCTCATCTCCGACGCATTGATAAATACTTTTGGCAGGAAATGATTATGAAGTACAAGTTTTTTTCTCCTATCTTCTCTGATTCTGGCACTGAGTTTGAGGTGATGGTATACCCCAGGTCCATTTTCTCTTCTCCCAAAGACAGAGAAAATAGGAAAAGATTCTCATTGCCAGATGCTGACCCTGATTCTTCAGTGTATGAGTAAATGAATCGGTACTGTTTACCTAGGAGGTTTATAATAATTATTTCATGTTTTAAATTCAATCCTGATTTTCTTGCAAATGCAGCATTCAGAGGAAAAGAAAGAACTCAGCTGTCTGGACAAACATATGGAAATCAATGATAAATGGACAGAGACTGCACAGTATATTTATTAACCAAGCTCGTATAAATCATAATTTTTCAACCATTTATTAAACTAATAGGATTGTTTTGGGAACATCAAAGAAAGAATTCTTTATTAAGTAAATAATCACGTTTATCCACTAAGTTATGGGGAAAAACAAATCATTCATACTGCATTTACTCCGCTCATCAGATTTCATTTCTCTTAAATGTCAGCCGTTGATAATTTTTACCAAACAACCCGGGGAAAAAAGTCCAAATTTCTACCCGCCTTCAGCCACCTCTCTGGTCTAGGAAAAGGACTGGACTTCCACTTGCTTCTCGAATTTCCATTTCTTTCTTCCCCAACTGGGTAAGTTTCCCATGAGGCTTAAAATGGCTCTTCCATAGTGAACTCGAATTTAGGTACTTGGCCGCCTTGGCCAACTCTTTCCTTCTTTCTTGACTCATCCTGTGTCAGTCTCCTTATTATCTGACAACCCAGGCACATCTCAGGGGCCCACTTTGTTGATGGGGCATGAGCCAGATACCCTCAGCACGTGGGACGATTCCCTCTGTTTCCATTCTTGCTCTCCGTTGCACAGCCGGCTGGTGTGCACTCAGAGAATGCTGACTTTTTCCCGGTAAATGGGAAGAAAACACAATCAGCAAGTGAAGTCTGCTGCCTGACAGGGAAGACATACTCAGACATTTGTTATTTTGATTTGCAATATTAATGTTGTCCTGAAAATTATTTTTGTAAGTCATAATTATATGCATAAAAATATATTTTAGCCATATTTAGCATGTGTCATAAAGGGGTCCATTTTCCACTCATTAGTAATTATTTATCCCTCTAAGGCCAGACATTGACCAGAGTGAGAAATAAGAAGATTTATGATTTATTCAATAAACATAGCATCAGCTATGTGCCAAACTCTGTTTGTGACACTGGGGACACAGCAATGAATAGGAAACACAACAAGACTTTTGATTTCAGGGGGAGCTGCTATTCTAGTGGGAAAAGGTAGATATTAAGTAAATAAACAAAATGATCATTAAGTAACAGAAAGTGTTATAAAAAATTAAAATTTAACAAAATAACCTGGGAGTGACTGGTAGCCGTGAGGAAAGTCCTAATTTAGATGAAGTGGTCAGTGAAGACATCTGGAAGGTGATATGGGACCTCACTTTGATGATGAGTAGAATAGGGCATGTCCTTTTCCCTGGAAGATTTTAAAGTCAAGAAAGATTCTAAGACTGCCTTCAATTTAGTACATACCCATAAGCATGTAACTGTAAACTTTGTGTTAAAAATGGCATAACATCACACAACTCAAAGAATAAAGTAAATATCTATGAGTTCACAATTACATAAATAAATGATGGAAGGAAGGAAGGAAGGAAGGGGGCAGAATGGACAAATCTTTCTGAAAATTTCAAATGCTACATATAGATGCTGCACTCTCCACAATGGAGAGTTTAATTCCAGTGTGGTCTGGACTGATTCCAGATTCCAAATAGGAGAGTATGGAAAGTGAAAAACAGAAATTTCACAGTGGAGAAACCTGAAAAATATCACCTTACCTGAGTGACCAAGCAAGGTTGACATCCTCAAGGAGAGTCTTATTGGTACCATGTACCCTCTGATATACTTTAAGAAGAAGGGTGATTCACTTCTGTATTATCCATTCCCCAAACCCCAAGCCCCAGTCTCATCATGAGAAAACATCAGAAAAACCCAAATTGAGAGGCATTCTACAAAATTTCCAACCAGTACTCTTCGAAACCACTAAGGTCATGAAAGACAATGAAAAGACCATCACAGATTGAGGAGACTAAGGAGATGTGATAACCAAATTCGATCTGGAAGCGCAGATTGGATCCTGGAACAGAAAAAGGACATTCATGGGAAAAGTGGTGAAATTCAAGTAAAGCCTGTAGTTTAGTTTAATAGCATTGTACCGATATTAATTTCTTAGTTTTGACAAATTGCTGTGGTTGTGCAAGACGTTAACTTTAGGAGAAGCTGGATGAGGGTTATGGGGACTCTCTGTACTCCCTTTGAAACTCTCTGTAAATACAAAATTCTTCCAAAATAAAAAGTTTTTTAAAAAAATGCCACACCAAGGGCTCCAGGCTTTCAGAGGAGTGAAAATTGTTTTCTTTTAGAATGTCTGGAAAAGTTTTTATGAAAGGTGGCATTTGAGCTTGGTGTTAAATAAAAAAATGATGACAGGATTCCAAAAGACAAACCAGAAGAGGTATTCCAGAATGAAAGGATGGCTTGCGTATGGGCGTAGCAACCTTTCCATTTCTGTTATGTGAAATCTTATACCAATTAGCTGTAAATTCCTCTATACTTCCACTACTTAATCACTTTCGAATGACCTCTTCTGCTTTCACATTGTGCTATCATTCCCTCACTAGAGTGAGCTTTCAAAGGGTGAGAGTCACACCAAATTAACATCTAACAGGGTGCCTGTACAGAGTAGGTCCACAAAGTTTGCCTGATAAATGGATGAAAGGAGCAAAGCATAAGGTAGGTCCAGGCCTTGAAAGTTAATGCAATGAGCATAATTTACTTTGGAAAGCAGTGAGGAGTCAGCGGAGATGGCTGAGCAGAGGAATGACATGATCAGAGTTGAACTTAGGGAAGATTCGTCTCAAGAAGCACTGTAGAATATGGAATGCAGGGGGACAGAGACTAGTTCGTGGCAGAAAAATCTTGCAGGAGACTTATTGCCATAGTGCTGGCTAGACTTCTTAGAGGCAGAAGATTAGGGGAAAGAAAATGTGAGAAATCTACTGATTGTTGTTTTCTGAAGTCTTGTTGCACCCGGTTTCCATCATGCTCTTTGTCTAAATCATTACTGAATGTCCACTGGGTGCATTGTCCTGAGCTGAGCCCGATGAATGTGGGAGAGAAAAGCTAGTCAAACACGGATTCATCTGGGGGAGGCTCACAGTCATTAATTTTGCACAGATTGGTTACTGCCTTGGACAACTTTGTGTTTTTAGGGGTAAGTAAAAAACAACAGTAAAGGTTCACATGTGAGTTTCATAAAAAGTCACATTCAAGCCCACCATGGATCCAGGATGGATGTGGGCAGCAGCCTACTCTAAACAGTTTTCCAGGAACACAGTGACCCCACCCTCCACATCCCAGAACCACCAAGGAAAGAAGGAGAAAGAACGTGGAAGCACCTCATCCTGGAGCTAAAATATACCATCTCCTCTTACATTTGACTTCCAATAACTAGTTATATGGCCAGATGAAAACTCAAGGAAGATGGGAAATAAACCATATCAATATATCTGGGAAGAAGCAGAAACCAAAGATATTGGTGAGTCCTAGCAGACTGTTATGGATTTGATAGTCTTTTCCCCCTTAAATTAGTTGTTGTTTTTTATTGTTGTTGTTTTTGCATATCTGGGGTTCCTTCAACTACATGATAAATTTCTTGAGAGCAAGGACTGAATCTCAAGCTTTCTAAAATCCACGATGGGAACTTATATGGTAGGCAGCCTCCAGGATGGCTCCAGTGTTCCCCCTCCTGTGTTCATGCTCTTGTGTAGTGCTCTTCCACACTGAACAAGCCTGACCCGCGTAAGCAATGGGATATTGAGGAAAGCACAGGGTGTGACTTCTGAGGCCAGGCCATAAAAATCTCTGTGGCTTCCACTTTGTGCTCTCCTGGATCTCACGCTCTGAAGGAAACTAGCTCCCCTATGTTTATGAGGACACATAAACAGACCCATGAAGAGGTCAATCTGGCAAGGGATGGAGACCTCCTGTCAACCACCAGCACTAACTGGCCACATCTGTGAATGAGCCACCTTGAAATGAATCCTCCTCCATCCCCAGTCAAGAGTTTGATGCCTGCCCTTTAGAGTTGTCAAAGCATTTTTACTACAGGAATCACATCCTTCTATTCATTTATCAGATTTCTTTCATTTATTCATTACGAGACATTGCTGCATGATTGTTGGGAGACTTCACCCAAGTAAGAGGTGATGAATTGGATTCTTCTCCTAGTCATTGGTAGGGATGGCTAATGTTGTTTTCGAGTCTCTGAGGTTGCTTTCAAGGATAAAACATTCAGACCTTTATCCATTGGTAATGCGTGCAGGGAAGTGGAAGCAGGTAGCAGTGGCTGGTGACCTGCGTATTCATTAACTCTGGTCTAGGTACTGACTCTTTCATTTTTCAAGCCAATATCCTTAATTAGAAGCCCGTAAGCCAGTAAGTACCAGTTGACCTGGGTGGGGGCCTCAGAGCTGCAGGCCTGACAAATGGCATAAGGGGAAAGCTGAAGCCACATGCTTTTTGGTCTTGATTGATTGATTAATTAATCTGGTTTTATTTATGGCCTACCATGTAGCTTATACTATGTAGGGATTCAAATTGGTTGCTGAGAATCACATGGTTTCCAGCTCTTATAAAAGACTCCACTTCTCAGCTCTAGCCTCATAGTCTTGTGATCAGATTTTCCTAGCACCGGAGTCAAGGGCAAAAATATTTAAGTAACTACTAAAATTTGGAAGAAGCATGAGATACTTTCTACCTTATCAAGGCTTATTTACATTCTGAGCAGAGTCTAGTGGCCTATGTTTGCTAAATGTATAAATTTTCAGATATTTGCAAAACGCCAGAGTCGTAAATTTTTTTGAAAAACAAAACTTATTTCCCTAAAAGTGAAGTAGTTTTTTTAATAGAAAATACAGAAAATCTCAAAGGAAAACAACAACAATAACAACAACAAAAAAAACAACTATCCACCCATGAGCCCACCTGTCAGAGCCAACCACTGTTTTGCTGTTGTGCTAGTTAGAAAACGCACATAACTGCAATAATATCATACATAGATCTTGTTCTGATTTCTTCAGTTGTCAGCATAACAAAAGTATTTCCTGCATTATTACTAACTTTTTGCAAATATAATGCAAGATTTTTGCTTATATATTTATTACATCCATTTATCAAAATTTACTGGTACATTTCCTTGATGTAAAGTTATTTTCATGGAGGGAAGGAAAGTGCTAAATTACTATAAATCTTCGAATAATCCAAAGCACTATTATTACAGAATGAGATCGATTCACTGGAATCTTCAACCTGCAAGGCTGCCTTCGGGTTAGGGGATTATAGGGCTTTCATCTTACAGAAGAGGAAAATGAGGCACGGAGTTTCCTGACTTGTCTGGAGTTACCAGCCAGCCACCAGCAGAACCAGGTGGATAGCCCCATGCTTCTGGCGATGACAGAAATATCAAAAGGAGAAAGCACTTTTCTTTAGCAGGCATTCAGCTTGATGCCTAACCTTTGAAGTCATTGCTACCATAGGTGTGGCCCAGTTAGAAAGTAAAAACAGTTGGAGCTTCTCAGCCTGCCGTTCACATGAGTGTGAGCTTGCTGGTATGAAGAGTTTGCAACTACATGTATAGTCGGGGGGAGGCCTGCCTGGGAGTCCTGTCTGCAAACACGGGATCCAGCTGTGCTTTCACCTGCCCGTGGTTTCAGCAAGTGTACAACCTTGGATTTCAACGTTCTCGCTTTTCAACGAGGGAACCACTTTAGTTGATATTTTCATGCTCTAAGATTTTAGCTTCTAAGCCTGATCCTTTTTGTCAATTTCAGACTCAGTGGACATTTTGAGTCCTGTGGGTGGGAGTTAGCAAGAAGACGTCACAGTTTACTAATGGGATGAGAGACTTAACCAGCTGCTCAGCTATGGAGGTGAGTGAATTTTATGAGCATACATGGACTCCAAAGATATTTGCTTGAATAAAATATTTCTATTGCCACCACAGAGTGCGTAGTATTAATAACTTCCTATACTGGGGTTGTGAAGATCAACCTCTTGAGGTTAGCTCAACTTCAAGGCCATAACTAGTAAGTGAATTGTGATGCTGTCTCTGGGAATGCCTTGACTATAACAAAGCTTTGTTCTACTTTCTCCCCGATACTTTCTGTTTCAGTGGGAATTTCCTCTGATATTGCAGTTTCTGTGTGATGTAAACACATTCTACCAGGTAGTACTTTAAAAACACAGAACAGAATACATGGATGTTTTGGGCAATCCTGAACTTTGGTGCTACTGTAGTGGCACAGGACAGCCCTCACCTTGCAGCTTTCTTTGCTATCCTCTGTGTCCCTGGGCTTGGACTCTTTTCCCACTGGTTCTTTGAAATACTTCCCTTGGACTGAAGTGACCATCTTTGGGGAGAAGGAGAGAGGAGTATTAACTGATGTTAATGATGTTAGCAATTAAAGCTACTTGGAGTTTTGATGTGGACAAGAAAGAACAACCTCCCTTGCCATTCCTATTGCTAGTTGGCTGTGTATTTCTGAGATTCCCTGTTCTAGCACCATTAAAAAAATAAAGTTGGTATGACAAGGATGGAGTAGAGGGAGGTGGCCCTGCAGCTAAAACCCTTCAAATTCACCCTTAATTTAAATCCTGGAAAGATGAAGGACACAGTATTGAATGATGCAGGATTTCTGTGATATGGAGTATTCTGTGCTGGTATACCCCATATTGTGTGGGGTATCTGTCTATTGTTAGGTTCATTCCTTCATTCAATAAATGTTTCCTGAGCCCTTCATATGAGTCAGGCAATGTTTTCAGTTCTAAGGACTTAGCAGGGAACAAAAGGGAAAAGTTCCTGCTCTGAGAGGGAAAATGCTCCTGCCCAGTGTTCTTGTTGGTAGGTAGAGATGGCACACGGGTTCTTGAATAAGTTTACTGCCCAAATTGTTCCATTTATCAGTTGCTCAAGTCAAAAACCAGAGTCAGCTTTAACCACTACTCAGCCCCAACTTCCAAACTGTCAGAAAATCCTGTTGACTCTGCCCTCAAATATATCCAGACTGTAACCATCTGACCACTGTGTACCACCCCTCTGGCTACCATCCTGGTTAAAGCCACCATTATTGCAATAATGACAGCACATCCTACCGCTGAGGATCCCCTTGCTGACTCCAACATACTGGCCCAACTTAGGGCTTGCACACTGGCTCATTCCTCTGCCTGGAATACTTTTCCACCAGATATACACTTAGCTGACTTGCTCATTTCCTTTAAGTTGTGTGTTCAAAATTCGGCTTTTCAATGAGGTCTGCCTGGACTACTCTATTTCATCCTGTGAACGGAGCCTCTGCCAAGTGTTTCCTATTCTTTTAGCCTGCTCTACTTTTTTCTTTGTTGCATAAAACTTATCCCTTTCTAACATCATGAACTTTAGTTATTTATTATATTTATTTTTTATCTGCTTCCTCTCATTCATGTAAGATCTATCAGAGTAGAGAGCTTTGTCTATTTTATTCACCAATGTTCCCAAGTACCTAGAACAGTGCCTAACCAATGTCAGGTGATAAATATTTCCTAAATTCAGGGGTCCATGATCACTTTTTTTTTTTTTTTTGAGACAGAGTCTCACTGTGTCGCCCGGGCTAGAGTGCCGTGGCGTCAGCCTCGCTCACAGCAACCTCAAATTCCTGGGCTCAAGCGATCCTTCTGCCTCAGCCTCCCGAGTAGCTGAGACTACAGGCATGTGCCACCATGCCCGGCTAATTTTTTCTATATATTTTTAGTTGTCCGATTAATTTCTTTCTATTTTTAGTAGAGACGGGGTCTCGCTCTCGCTCGGGCTGGTCTCGAACTCCTGAGCTCAAGCAATCCACCCGCCTCGGCCTCCCAAAGAGCTAGGATTACAGGCGTGAGCCACCGTGCCCGGCCTCATGATCACATTTAAATTGATGGCAAAATGTATATATGCAATGTATGAATGTAATTTTCCAGAAAACAGCATTATAGCTTTTATGTATCATGCAACTAAAGGGAACTGTCACCAAAACTGGTTTTGAAACTGCTATGTATGTTTACCAAAATATGATTGATTTAGGGATTTGGGGGAAATAATTTAATTAGAATAGAAACATGAAATTGGAACAATGTATCTAATCAGATGATTTTTTTTGATCATATACTGGCATACCTAGAAATACTCCTCGTGAGGGGAAGGAGAGAGTGCATGCAAAAAACTATTAAGAGTGTCTTTCTCTCATACACTGTTGGTGGGACTGCAAACTAGTACAACCTCTAAGGAAAATAATGTGGAGATACCTCAAAGAACTAAAAAGTAGACCTACCATTTGATCCAGCAATCCCACTATAGGGATTTACCCAAAGGTAAATTTTAAAGACATTTTATAAGAAAGACACCTGTACTTGAATGTTTATAGCAGCACAATTCACAGTCACAAAGATGTGGAAACAACCCAAGTGCCCATCAATACATGAGTGAATTAATAAAACGTGGTACATGTATACCATGGAGTACTACTCAGCCATAAAAAAATGGTGAACTAATATTTTTTGTAACAACCTGGATGGAACTGGAGACCATCTTAAGTGAAGTATTGCAAGAATGGAAAAGCAAACACTGCATGTTTGCAAACACTAACTACTAAACTGGAACTAATTGATTAACACTCGTGCACATATGGTAGTAACATTCAATGGAAATCAAGCAGGTGGGGGGGGGAAAGGGGATGGGTAAACTCACTAAACTCACACCTAATGGTTACAATGCATGCTATCTGGGCTATGGGCACAGTTACAACATTGACTCAAACTGTACAAAAGCAATTCATGTAACTAAAATGTTTGTACCTCCATAACATTTTGAAATAAAAAAAAAGAATGTCTATCTTAGCAAAAAGTCTAGAGAGCAAGTGATAATGAAGCTGGTAACTAATGTTATGTTAATAATAATGCTAATACTCATAATTATTGTATGTAGAACTTTTCATTTGAAAGTCTCAAAGTGCTTTATAAACATTAATTAGTAACATTTCACAACTCTCTAGTGAGACAGGTTAAGTATTATTATACCCATTTCATGTCTTTAGATAAAAGAGTTTCTAAAGGCCATATAGGTAGCAAGTTAAGAATAGAAACTAAAATGATACTTGAAAATCCCCCCACCCCTGAATTCTAGTACGTCTGCTGGTGCCTACAGGTGTATGAGTCCTTTTCTCCCAGAATCAATTCCCGACCGTGGGGATCTGGGCCTGACGGGATGGATATTCAAGGTATCATGGAGAATGCAGGACTCCATGGTGGCCTCAGAGCAACTGCTGAAACTCAGAATAGCTTTATTGCTTTGATTTTATTTTACAAGTACTTTTCACAATAGATAATATTCCCCTTGCCATTCTTTCCATATTTTTGTCTTTCCTTTTGCAGGTTTGACATGCTCTTCATTATTTTGGCTCTGTTCTACTTATTACTTCTCCAGCCTTGCATCGAGGACTTAGCTCTTATCCCAGCTGTCTGTGCCACTAAATAACTCTATGACCTTCAAGCAGTTCCCCAACCCTCCCAAACCTCAGTTTCTTCATCCATAAAACGAGCACACTGGCTAAATCACTTCTGCATTTTCTTTAAGCAGTAAAAGAATGTGATTCAATATAAGGAAACCCTTTGAGAGAATTTCCCCAGAACCTTCTTCATGTCAGAGGTATACAAGGCAGTTATTGGAGAGATGCTTCGCCAATGGGGGAGAGAGCTTCTAAATGTTCTCTTATTAAAAATGGTCTGGAATACGTTCTGTGTCAATTTCACTTGCTTCTGAGGCCCTCTTAACGATGACTGCAAGCTTTAATTGTCTTGTGGACAGGTGGGAGAAAATGACATTGGTCCCTAGTGCCCTTGTGGGGCTTTGTGAAACAAGCATCCTTCCTTGGGCAAGACTTTGCCTCTTATTCCACTCCCTTCTCTTTCTGCTTCTTTAGGAACCTCTTTGTCTCTCCTGGGGAGTGTCAATTCACATCTTAATCACTTTGTGTGTAATCTCATTAGGGATAATCCCATTTGCCAGAGTGTCGGTATCTTTCCTTGGTACAGAAGAAGGGATTCCTATCATTTGATTTGGAAACCCAGTCCAGCTTGGGTTATAAATAGAGCAGTCATTGCCGAATTCTTCTTTTGACTTTTGATGCTGGCATTGAAATAGAAGAGAGGTGGATTTTTTAAACTTGTCACACTGAATCCCTATCAGTCTTGGCTTTGGACAGAAAGGACATAATCTTTGTTTTTGTTTTTGTTTTTGTTTTTTTTTGCCATTTAAATAAAACAAACATTTTGCTCTCTTACAAAAAAATCTAAAATGATTTTAACAAATTAATCTGGTAATTATGTCCTCTTATGATTACCCTGTTTTTTTTTCGTGGGGGTAAAATTACTTACAATAAACAAACAAAAGAACAAACAAACATAAAAATCACACACAAACAAAACACTTCCCTCCCCTTGTTTTACTTTGAACACTTGCCTCGTATGACTCTCGTCACTCAGTCCTGAGACGTTAAAATTTCAGTCATTCAAGCAACCATATTTGGTGGCTGAGGGCTTGTTTCGAGGAGGCCCAGGACGGATCACACGTGACGCTTGATGTCATGAGCAGCGATCAGTTTTCGCAGGAAATGCCAATCCATATGGCTCCTGTTTGTCATAACGTATATCGCACTAAGCGTGTGAAACAACTCCTATGGAAACTCCATCTCGCTCTGCTGTTCCCCTTTCCCCACATGAAACAAATTCAAATCCTCATATTCTTAAAGTGGGGCTTGGGGGAGGTGGGTAGAGAATAGCAGTCATTCTCATTTGATGGTTTGAAAAAAAAAGAAAAGATGTTGGTACCACTCACTGACTGGCTAATGAATAATCAGATTTCACAGCGTGAGTGCTGGGGTGGTAATTTGGTTGCACGCCATGCTCCAAACCCATGGAATAGTGCTTCATTAATGTGAAGACCTGTATAATCAAACAATTAACAGTCTCTCTGCAACGAAAGCAGCTTTTCATCAGCATATATACTTCGTCAAAAGATGAATCCCCAAATCAGTGGATCTGACAGCAACTAGACTTACACTAACTCACAGCAACCATGACATGGACAGTGATATTGGTGGTTTTCACCCTTACCTGAGCTAAGAATCTGATGGCAATTTGTGCTTCAGCATCACTGAATGGTAGCAAACATCAGTAGGAGATATGGGATTAAAAATATGCCTTCAAATTTTATTTTTATTATCAAATTTATAGCTTCCCTGTTTTTTCTCATTTTATTATCATGGGGGAAAGAGAAACTTTGATCTTTCTTTTATTTTGCTTATTTACATCAATGATTTGTGTCATCTTCACTCTAATATAGCTGATTAGCCTCTTTGGAGACTTTGGTCTCGGTAACCATGGAGAAAGGGTGCTGTTTTATGGCAAGGCTCTCATTTACTTTGTTGACTGATTCACATCAAATGAATGCCCAACAGGGATGCTCATAGTACCAGGAGGCAGAGACCGTGGGTTGCTGCTGCCCTATGGTTTCCATCCCCTAAACAAGCCCTGAATATATTGGGTTGCTTTCAACATACTGCTTAGTGGCATGGAGGTGATAAGTATTAAGTCAGTACTTAAAAACAAAAAGGTAAAATGTAAAATTATCAACAAACTTCAGTGGATTTGTGACTGTTTCATGATTAGTTTGGCTATTATAAATTAGGGATAGTAAATGTTTTCTGTAGGCCAAGAAAGCATATGTTTGGGCATTTCAGGTCAAGAGGAAAATCAGAGATATTTTGTAGGTGGTCATATAACAACTATTTGAAAACCAGTCTTAGCTTGTGCTGCTTACTAAAACATGCCATGGGCTGAATTTGGCCAGTAAGCCATGAGTTTGCTGATGCCTAGTCTAAGTAAAGGCTTTAAAATTTTTTTTTTCTCTGTGGTTGAGCACAATAGCTTCTGTATTTCTGTTATTATTTGGATATGATTTGTCCCCACCAAATCTCATGTTGAAATTTAATCCCCAGTGTGGTGGTGTTGGGAGCTGGGCCTAGTATCAAGTATTTGGGTCGGGAGGGGGTGAATCCCTCATGGGTAGATTAATGCTGTCTCTCAGAGGTGAGTGAATTCTTGTTCTATTAGTTCCCCTGAGAACCGGTTGTTAAAAAAAGAGCCTGGTACCTCCCCTCCCCTCCCCCTTCTTCTTCCCTCATCATGTGATTTTTGCACATGAATATGTGGGGTCCCCTCTGCCTTCTATGATAAGTGGAAGCAGCCTTAGACCCTCACAAGATGCCCAATATTGAACCTTCCAGCCAACAGAATCATGAGTCAAATAAACCTTTTTTCTTTATAAATCACCCAGCCTCAGGTATTCCTTTATAGCAACACGAAATGAAATAAGACAGTATCTTCCTTTCCTTTCACACATGGTTGCTGTTTTGTTGGGAATAATGAAAATTTTGCAAATATGTGTTTGTGCAATAGAAGTTTTTAACAATAATCAACAAAAACATGTGAAATGGCTATAATTCATGGTAGAGACAGGTAAAAAATGAACAAACCTGAAACACTTTCTTAGTGTCTTTTCATTGATTGAGAATGGTGCTGAAGCAAGATAACCCAATTCAACCGGTGAAGCATGACCCCTATCAAGTCATGGTTTGGAGTCTGATCTCTGCATAGGTGTAATGGTTTCACACAAAGGAAAAATAGTGTGGCATGGCTACAACTGTATCTTTAATTAAGTTAATTCCCCAAAATGCTAGATGAATTGTCTATGAGAGTATAGTTGAACTAAGGACAATTAGCATCAACCCTGGAAAGAACATGTCCTTCTTGACTGAAATCTTAGGTCAGATTCCAGGTTTGAATATTAAAACAATTATTTTTGAACAAAAATACCAAAGCAATTGGATGGAGCAAGGGTTCCAAGGATAAGTCATGCCCTTGGAAATGCCTTCCAAACAAGGATAAATCATGTCCAGCCACATGCCTTCTTTGACAGGTTACCCATGTGGTAAATCAGGGAAATATGGTGGATATACTGTTTCTGGACTCCAACAGGGTGTTTGATAAGGCCTTTCCTGAGATCTTTGTTGATACAGTAAGGTAATATATACTGGAAGCTAACATGTTGAGGTGGGTTAACCAGTAGAATGCCAGGCTCCAAAGAGTGCTGGCCAGTGGTTTGATACGGCTATGGATAGAGATTTCTAGTGACTGACCATTGGATGTTGTTCTCCACCCTGTTCTGTTCCACATTTTTATTAAGATTTACATGAGGACACAGAAGGTATTCTTATAAAGTCTGCAGGTGATCAAAAACCCTGAGAGCTCACAAATTCACTGGATAACAGAGTCAGGGAATCAACAAAAGCTCTACAACTTACTAACTCTGTGAGCAAAATACAACAAATTACAATTTAAACTGGGGTAAATGTGCAACTTGTTATTTGAATGAAAAACAACAACTATAATAATAACTAATTATAGAAATCTTGAATGGAAAAGTCCTTCCTTAGCAAAAGCAGAAATGAAAACTTGATTTCAGTTTTCAGTAGTTTCAATAGGTCCATGGAGTAATTAACATTACCTATGACTGCATCCATAAAATTTAATTATCTAAACAAGTTAACTTAGAATGCCACATTTTACTGTATTCCATTCAGAGCATATTTAGATGGCATGTTAGAAGGAAACAGATAAAACAAAAGTATGTTTGATAAAGAGCTATTGCAAAGCTGGCGATACAAAAGTCACATTACTATGTTGAATGAAGGATGGTGGAAGAAACTGCATCTTCTCTCAGATTTCTAGGCTCTACCACAAATCTACTGAATCTGAATTCCTGAGAGTTGTTCCAGGGGATCTGAAGTTCAAAAAACCTCTCTAATCAGTTTGATGAGAAGCCAGATTTGGGAGGCCAAATCATTAATGAAGGAAAAATCTGTTTAACTAAGTGAAATAACTGGTTCACAATTTGAATCTGATTAGTTAAGTTTTTCACTTTTCTTCCATTTGTTTTGGGATCTTAACACTAGACTGGCTTGTTTGTTTAGGAACAAAGAAGTTAGGGTTCTCTGTTTGGGCCAATTAACTTTGTTTGCTGGTGGGCTCAAACTAGACCCTGAATTCTAGTTTCTTTGGATAGATACATATATATAGGAATTATTGAGTCTAAGATTTGGATAAATCAAGGTAAGCCTATCATTTCCTCCTGGGAGAACAGTTCAAAGTTATTTTTTTCCCACAGACAACCAATCAGAAGTAGCGCAGGAAGAGGAATACACAGAGAGACGCAATGCTGAAGGACTTGACTTTGCCATTTTTATTGCTATGAGTGTGCACAAGCTTATCCCATATATAATAACCATATTATCAAACCACCTTCTCCTATGGATGTACCTTTTTTAACAGCACACAAGCTCAAAATCTAAGACTTCTTTTTTTTACCTGCTCCTCACATCTGGGTATTTAAAATTACTAATGATGTGACCTCTGAAATATAGTCTTAATTTGTTCTTTACTCCTCTGTTCTCATAGTTTTTTCCCTGGTGAAGGTCTAGTGGACTGTTACATTAGCCTTCAGCTCTCTGATCTCCTTTTTGCCTTCCCAGGCTGCCTGATTCCCCTACTTAAAGCATGGTTCTGGTCCTGTTGGCATGTGAGAAGCTCACAGGATGGAGTTAGAGCACCTGAGCCTGCACGAAGGATGTCCTAACGTCAGGTTCCAAACTTTTGCTCATTAATTCATTCTGCAGTAATTTATTGAGTACCTACTTTTTGCCAGGCATTGGGGCAACAAAGGCAAAAAATGCAACTTAACATCTACCTACACTGACCCCATATTCTTGCTGTAATAGTTTACCAATGCTGAGTTCTCTCTTACCTCCCTGTCTTTGAATATCAAATACCATCCATCCAAGTCTCCAGTTCTTTGTAAATTCTTCCCTGATCTCAGCAGTGAGAAACAACCTATGTCTCTTTGGACCCCCACAGTTCAATCTTTGTGGCAATTATCACTGTTTAGTAGCTTGGATACATGCACATTGATTTTCTGCTAGAATACAATCATCATTAAGAGTAGGAACTAGGCCTTACTTTTCTCCACTGCCTCTAGAGGTAGTGTTCAAGAACTAAGACACACAAATTGTTGGAATAACAAATAATTCAGCTGGGTTACAGGCAGAAGCTTTTGATTTATGGTGTTATATGGCAACATGGAAAAACAGAAATCAATTGAACACCTAAACCTTTCGTAAATTAAATAAATGTATGCCAGAGCTTTCACTAAGAAAGATCAGCATGCTTGCTGAGGCCACATCATAGGTGAAGTGTCACTCCTCTCCCGTTCTTCTCCTGATGCACGCAGCAGCTCCTTATGTTGCCAGTGGTCACTTTCTAGAAGGGCTGGACTTGGGCTCCTCATAGGCTTCTGCTTCCTGCACACTCAGGTCAGCAGAGAGTGAATGTCGGTCACTTCCCACCTCATCCCAGGGCCTATTTGAACACATCAGATTTTATTTCTGTTCAAAGGTGTGGAGAGGGTTGCACTGGAGTAAGTTAAGCAATGTGAAGTGGACACTGAACGTACTGGATCTTAAGGGTCCTTAAACTCCTCTCTGCTCAGGTTCCAGTCTCCTGCCATGTTTTTACTCCTCTTTTTCTGTTCTTTCTGTCCCCAAATTCCTGACCATCTCTCATCTAGAACAGTTAGATGGCTTTTTGTTTCTGTCTTCTATGATTTTTGCTTTCCCATGCAAAGTAGAGAAAGAAAGACAGTTTTTTGTTCTCAAAAGTATTTTTGCAGGCCGGGCGCGGTGGCTCATGCCTGTAATCCTAGCACTCTGGGAGGCCGAGGTGGGAGGATCGCTCAAGGTCAGGAGTTCGAGACCAGCCTGAGCAAGACAGAGACCCCGTCTCTACTAAAAATAGAAAGAAATTACTTGGACGACTAAAAATCTATATAGAAAAAATTAGCCAGGCATGGTGGCGCATGTCTGTAGTCCCAGCTACTTAGGAGGCTGAGGCTGAAGGATCGCTTGAGCCCAGGAGTTTGAGGTTGCTGTGAGCTAGGCTGACACCACGGCATTCTAGCCAGGGCAATAGAGTGAGACTCTGTCTCAAAAAAAAAAAGTATTTTTTCAACTCAGTCTATAACACTTTCTGCCCCAGTTACAAGTAAACAGAGGACAGACTGGGTCTCTGGAAAATCCTAAAGCACTATAGGACTTGAGGCTTGTCCTTTGGTGTCATGGTTTTCAAATCAAGCATCGTGCCGCAGTAGTGGGTTGTCTAATCAATGTAGTTCTTGAGACTGGAATAGAATAAAATAGAAAATATCAGCGTACTCCCATCTATAGAAAGGGTAAGTATTGCTTTGTGAGATTTGTTTCAGTTGTGTGCTTCTGCGTATATGTCCGGGGCTGTACTATGATGGTGCTTATGCTGTTAAAAGCACTTCTTTGCCTCTGCTGAGCCTCAACTTCCTTATCTTCCAGCGAATGGGAGAAGTGAACTTGAATGAGAGTATCGGTGTATTCTTGTCCTCTCCCCGAATCCCTTCTAGGTGGGCTTTCTATTGAGCCCAGACTAAGACCCAGATTTTTGACACAGTTATGTTACTAGTCATTTCTAGCTTCTAGTTTGAAATGCAAACAATGTAACTTAAAAAGGAAAAGGAGTCATTAAATAATTCTTTTTTTTTTTTTTTTTTGAGACAGAGTCTCACTGTGTTGCCCGGGCTAGAGTGTCGTAGTGTCAGCCTAGCTCACAGCAACCTCAAACTCCTGGGCTCAAGCGATCCTCTTGCCTCAGCCTCCCGAGTAGCTGGGACCGCAGGCATGTGCCACCATGCCCGGCTAATTTTTTCTATATATTTTTAGTTGTCCAATTAATTTCTTTCTAATTTTAGTAGAGACGGGGTCTCGCTCTTGCTCAGGCTGGTTTTGAACTCCTGAGCTCAAACAATCCGCCTGCCTC
>CAUYSK010005304.1:0-22471 GCA_963575035.1 Avahi laniger | reverse complement strand
CTCTTGTTTCCTTTCTGCTATGACCTTGGGAGGTTGGTTTCTCTAGCTGCCTAGTCCAAATTCCGGATTAAACTCTGGCACTAGGCTTTCCCCTCTCAGGGGATACTATTCATCCCTCCAAGAATCCAGACACACTCAAGCCTTCTCTGTTGGGTTCATGATGACGCCAGACCTAAAGCCTGATGTGATCTCCCAGATATATAATGGTTTTTGTGCCACTTCTTTTTTCTTTCAGAGTCAAGAGAAGCCAACTGGAGCCAACCAAGTTTTAGAACTTCTACTGGCTGATACCAACATCATCAGGGATGAACCGTTCTTACCAGAAACTTCTCTGTTTCTGACAGCACAGCTCTCCCCAGGTAACTAAAGCAATAATGAGATTACCACCTACTGACCATTATGTAGTGAGATAGTCACCTGTATGGGTGCTCACATACAAGGGGACACTCACTGCTGCTGCTAAAATATAAGATGAAATGTACTATCGCCAGGTACATTTCATACTACACTTGGCCACTCAATGATTGCACTCAGTGTAAATGGGTGAACTCAAGGTTCCGGAAAATACAAATTTGCAGCAAGGGAGGAATAAGGGTACCTCCAAAATGGAAGCCACTGGAAAAAACCTTAAAATGCCTGCAATTAGCCTTCAGTCTAAGAAATGGTGCTCACAAGGTAGGGTTTATTGTCATCTTCATCAAGACACCAGCAGGTGGGCAGGAAGACAAGAATCTGGGGTGTAGGTGTTAGAAATAAGCTGTGTCCTTTCAATTGTGTTGTGGTTTGTCAGTAATTAGGTGAAGGAGCTTTGGGCCACAGATGAAAGAAAGCTGTTGGAGAGTAAGATTTACAAGAACTGGTAGGTGCTGTCCAAAGAAAGTGTACTGTGATGCTGGCTGACTGGCCCTACAGTGTCCTCTAGAAATGATTTTTCTCTAGAATGGTATGAGGATAGTACAATGGGTTATCACTGAGGGAAAGCCTGGCTTTGAAAATACACAGCCCCTTAGCCATAATTCTGTCCTTACCAACATAATCCCCAGGATCAACATATTTAGAGGACACAATCTAGATCTTATGCCAGGTGGTTCTCTAGCTCCAAATTAATAAGCCAGCATTGGTTGATGATGTGCTGTCTTAAGGGCTGGGTTGCTATGAGTCATTATGCCAGAGTATGGTCACTTCTGGCCACTGGGAACACTGAGTTGCTCACCCAGGACTTGGACCTGTGCTGCCCTGATCAAGGCGCTGGGAGCTGCCAAGCAGCCCCTCTTTCTGACACCTTTCTGACTGTGTTGGTGATACACATGAGGTTCTTAGACACTGAGAATTGCTTAGGCTTATTAATGAAGTGGTGATGTTTGTTCTAGAACATGTTTCTTAACCTGGGCACTACTGAGACTTTGCGTCAGATAGTTCTTTGTGGGGGGAGCCTGTCCTGTGCACTGTAGGATGTTTAACAGCATCCCTGGCCCCTGCCCACTAGATGCCAGTATCATGTCTCACTATAGTTGTGACAACCAAAAATGTCTCTAGACGTTGTCAAATGTTCCCTGTGGGCAAAACTGCCTTGGATTGAGAACTAATGTTCTAGGATCTAAACACTGGTGAAAGGCTTCCTTGAGAAACAGACTGCAAAGTTGCACTTAGGAGTGAATGAGTGCTTCATTCTCTTTATCTTTATGTTGGCAGGAGATGCAGAAATGTTTTAATTACAGGGTGAACTGCCAGTGGAAGGTGTGCAGAGTCACCTGGAGCTGGTTCATCCCTGTTAAGGGAGGGCCAAGAAGGATTTGAGAGTAGAGTTTGGCTCTAGGGTTCATCACTTCTCTGACTTCTACAGACCTTGTCTCATTGGCAGATACCCTGAACAGACTCCCGTCTGCCAATTCCTGTCCTCTGGCTTGGAGTCCACACTAAGGTTCTCTGTAACTGCTTGGAGAACTGAGCTGTGTGGCAGGGTCAGTGAGGAATAGCCCTCTGGCCAAGATCAGATTTATAAAGGGGGCACTAAGTGAAAGTCCCCTGGGCCTCTGTTGTGGTATCATAGTGCTCAGGCTGAAGGGGATTGTGTAGAGCAGCACCTCTCAAACTGTACTGGGCATCTTGTAAAGTAAGATTTTGATTCAGTAGGTCTGGGATGGTGATCAAAATTATGTAGATCTAAGAAGCTCCCAAGTAATGTCAGTGATGCTGGTCCTCATGCCATATTTTGAGCAGTTAGGATCTAGGCAAGGGGTCTGCAAACTATGGCCTGTGGGCCAAATTAGGACCAAAACCTATTTTTGTATTAAAATGTTATTGTAGCACAGCCACATTTATTCACTGATGTATTACCAGTAGCTGCTCTTGTAACACAATGGCAAAGTCGAGTAGCTGTGACAGAGACTCTCAGGCTCTCAAAGACTAAGCTATTTACTCTCAGTCCTTTACAGAAAAGCTGTGCTGACCCCGACTTGTCCCATGTGGACCATGGAGTGTCTTCCAAGAAGGCTACTCTTTAGGATGGGCCATCCAGATGTCATTTTTCCTCTGCCTTGGCCTGACTTTTTTGTGTCTGGTTCTCCTGCTCCTGGCTCCTGCCACTCTCTCCACTGGCACCTGTGGCAGGGAGACTTGCAGGAAGAATTTCTGTGTCACCTAAAGCTCTGTCTTGCATGTGTCTCATGGTCTTGGGGAAGTGCTCTGCTTGGTGCCCCATGCAGAGACACTGTCAGCCCTGTTGTCCTTTAGTCTTCAAGGTGGCTCACCCTCAGATCTGTCATTGTACCTTTCATTCATCCACCCACCACCCATCCAGTCAGCTGGCGTTCACTGAGAACCTCCTTTCATCAGGCACCATGCCAGGGGCTTGGGTAACAAAGATTTATAAGATGCCTCTCCACTTTAGGAGACAAACATGTGAACTGATAATTCCGATTGCAATGTCATAAGTGCAATATTAGAAGAATATTTGGATACTTTGGTAGCCAAAGAAGGGCCTTTGGAGGATTCATGGGGAGCTTCACCATGTAGACCGTTCTTTATTTTTTTAATTTGTATAATTTTAGAGGGTACAAGTGCAGTTTTGTTACATGGATATATTACATAGTGGTGAAGTCTGAGCCCTTAGTGCAGCCATCACCCAAATAGTGTACATTGTACTCATTAAGTAATTTCTCATCCCTCACCTTCTCACCCTTCCAAGTCTCCAGTGTCTATTATTCTACACTCTCTGTCCATGGGTACACAGTATTTGGCTCTCGCTTATAAGTGAGAGCATGCAGTATTTGTCTTTCTGTGTCTGAATTGTTTCACTTAAAATAATGGCCTCCAGTTCCTTCCACATTGCTGCAGAAGACATGATTTCATTCTTTTTATGACTAAATAGTATTCCATGGGGTATGTGTGTATGTACATGTGTGTATGTATATATATATACTGCATTTTCTTTATCCAGTCATCCATTGATAGACACTTAGGTTAATCACTGTCTTTGCTATTGCGAATAGTGCTGTGATAAACATACAAGTGCAGGTGTCTTTTTTATATAATGACTTCTTTTCCTTTGGGTAGATACCCAGTAATGGTATTGCTGCATCGAATAGTTCTGTTTTTAGTTCTTTGAGAAATCTCCATATGCTTTCCATAGAGGTTGTACTAATTTACATTCCCACCAACAGTGTACGAGATCACTTTTCTCTGCATCCTCTCCAACATCTGTTATTTTTGACTTTTTTCTGACTGGTATAAGATGGTATCTCATGTGGTCTTAATTTGCATTTCTCTGATGATTAGTGATGCTGAACATTTTTTTCATATGCTTCTTGGCCATTTGTATAGCTTCTTTTGAAAAATATCTGTTCATGTCCTTTGCTCATTTTTTTTGGTCTTTTTTTTTAACTTTCACAATATTATGGGTGTATAAACATTTTGGTTACATGAATTGCTTTTATACAGTTTGAGTCAAAGTTATAAGTGTGTCCATCACCCTGACAATATGCATCGTACCTGTTAGGTGTGCCCACTTTTTAAAGTTATTTGTGTTTTTGAGTTGAGTTTTTTGAGTTGTTGAGTTTCTTCCTGTTTTTTTTTAAATCATGAATTTTTATTAAATTTTACACAAATATATTTTGCATTTATTGATGTGATATATGTTTTACCTGTTATTCTATAAATGTGATAGATTATACTAACTTACTATTCAATTTTTTAAATAAGTGAGATAACATCTTTTACTTAAAATTAAGCCATGTTCATAATGTGATAGAATTAGAATTCTATTGACTTTAATTTTAATAGCACTAAAAGATAACTCTGCTAGCATTCCTGTTCATTTAAAACCAAAATTTAATGGCAGGATTCTATAAATGAAGAAACCTTCACAATTCACTGTTGTACCCCATTAAAACTTTATTATTATTATTACTGATTTTTAAAATTGTGGTGAAATACACATAACAAAATTTATCATCTTACCTTATTTTTAAGTGCACAGTTCAGTGGCATTAAGTACATTTACAGTATTGTGCAACCATCACCACCATCCATCTGTAGAAGTCTTTTCATCTTGCAAAACTGAAACTTTGCACCCTGCACCCTGTATAATAATTCTCTTTTCCTCTCTTCCCCTAGTTTCTTAAAACCACTGTTATACTTTCTGCCTCTACGAATTTAACTACTCTAGGTATTTCATATATGTGTAATTATACAATATTTGTCTTTTATGACTGGCTTATTTCACTTAGCCTAATGTCTTCAAGGTTCATTCATGTTATAACGTGTCAGAATTTCCTTCCTTTTTAAGGCTGTGTGTAGTATTCCATTGCATGTATATACCACATTTTGTTTATTCATTCATCCGTGGATGGGCATTTGGGTTACTTCCTCCTTTTGGCTACTGTGAATAATGCTGCTCTGAACATTGGTGTACAAATTCTGTTCAAGTGTCTGCTTTCAATTCTTTTGAGTTGACCCAGAAATGGAATTTCTGGGTCATGTAATAATTCTATTTTAACTTTTTTGAGGAACTGCCTTACTGTTTTCCATAGTGGCTGCACAATTTTACCTTCCATTGCACAAGGGTTCTGGTTTCTCCATATCCTCTCCAATACTTGTTATTTTCTGATTTTTTGATAGTAGTCTGTCTTACTAATGGGTATGAGGTGGTATCTCATTGTGGTTTTGATTTGCACTTCCTTAATGCTTAATGATATTGAGCATCTTTTATTGTGCATATTGGTTATTCTTATATCATTCAAGCAATATCTTTTCAAGTCCTTTATCCGTTTTTAAATTGGGTTGATTATTTTTGTTGTTGAGTTGTAAGAGTTCTGATATTAGGAATTAGGATATATAGGATTCCAGATAATAACTCCTTATTAGGTATATGATTTGTACATATTTTCTTCCATTCTTTGGGTTTCCTTTTCACTCTCTTGTGATATTTGATGCATAGAAGTTTTTAATTTTAATGAAGTTCCATTTAGCTATATTTTTTACTTTTGTTGTCTGGGTTTTTGGTGTCATATCCAAGAAACTACTGTCAAATCCAATGTCATGAAGCTTTATTTCTATGTTTTCTTCTAAGAGTTTTGTAAAAAATTTTAGCTGCTATATTTAGGTCTTTTTAAATATGGTATAAAGTAAGGGTCCAAGTTCATTCTTTTGTATGTGGATATCCAGTTTCCTAACACTGTTTGCTGAAAAGATAGTCTTTTCCCCATTAAACGATTTGGCACCCTTATCAAAAATCATTTAAACATTTATGTAAGGGTTTATTTTGGGGATATCTATTCTATTCTATTGGTCTATTTATCTGTTTTTATGCCAGTCTTTAAGTTTTGAAAGCAGGAAGAGTGAGACTTCCAACTTTGTTATTTTTCAAAATTGTTTTGTCTTTTCAGAGTCCCTTGAGATTCCATATGAATTTTAGTATTGATTTTTCTATTTCTGCAAAAAAATGTTACTGAGATTTTGAAACTGCCATAGAACTTTTGAATTCTCTCTTAAAGGAAACATTTGCCAGACAGATGAGGGGAAAGGGGGCATTTAAGCAAATGGAAGAGCATGATCAAAAGCATGGAAAGATGAAAGAGCTGCATTTGGGGAACTGAAAGTATTTTCGAAGCATTAAGCGTGCTTGTGTCTCTGCGTGTATGTGTGTGAGAGTGTCAACTTGGATAGGAGGTAAATTAAGAGCTGGATAGGGGTAAGATATTGTGAAACTGGGCATGTGTTGTGTTCAGAAGTTCAAAGGGAATTCATTAAAGGGCCGGGCTATGGAATGATGTGATCATGGTTGTACTGGAGAAAGATGACTCCGTTGGTGAGAGTGGGTGCTATATTGAGCAGGAAGAAGATGTCAGCAGAAAGACCAGGTAGGAGACTGTTGCAGAATTCTCAGAAATGAAGTGATGAAACTTGTGCTATGGTAACATTAGAGGAGATAGGTAGGAGGGGATGGATTTGAAATAGCCTTGTCTCACTGCATGCTCAGACACGTTGCAGTAACTTCACTCTTTCCTAGGTTCTGAAGTCCTTAGACCTGTAGAACAGCCTTTAAACTCAGGTTAATATATTAAGATAGGCTAATACATAAGATAGGTTGATATATTTAACCTATCTTTATTATACCAGTTCAATTATCTGTTAGGAAAAATATCCAAAATGAAATTTCTATGTCAAATAGTATACACTTTTTAAATTAGAATCACAATATATTCAACATTTAGAAATATGCAAAGAACTCAACTCCAAAGTCATAGGTTTTAAAAGCTGTGCTTTTTCAGTTTGGAAATCTCCAGTATAAAATTAAAATATTTTATGAGCACTCGGAAATAGGGTCTTTGATTAATGGTGGTTCTAATCATTCACCTGTATCATCTACTTGTCACATTTTAGGAACTCAAATGGCTGCTAAAGGAGGCCCCGTGCTCTGGCTTAGAGACTCAGGGATCCCACAACAGTAGCCAATCCTTTTCAGAGGCCCTGACCTGCCACTCCCAAGGCCTCTGACTGCTCCAAGGACCTGATGGTTGTTGCTTCTCGGCTGTGAGTTGGTCAGCTGCTCCTTGAGTGAGAGTGTTCTTTTCTGTCGTAACCCGCTCCATCCACCTTGTGGAATCGCAGCTCTACAGGCCTTCTGTGCACTGTGTTACTGACATCTGTGACCCTCTGAGAGCCCAAGTTCACTCCCAGAGGACTAGAGCCTTCTGCTTCTCTAGATTTCCCCAACCTGACATCCCTCTACACCCTGTGACTCAGTTCCCCACCCTCCATTCGCCACAGCATTGAACATGAGCCATTGGGGTCTTTGCCATTTCTCTCCCACTTCATGCGCAGGAGCTCTGAGCCTTTGCTGGGAACTGGGCCATGATGATGCCAGGTCTGAGCTGCTGCAGCGGCTGGGGAGAGGATATGTTCCTCCAGGCAGGGGCCAAGCTGCTGAACACCGAGAAACAAGGCCCCGGAGGGATGTTGCTGTGGGTGGGAAGTCTGTGGGCTGTGTGTGTGTGTGTGTGTGTGTGTGTGTGTGTGTTTGGCCCATCACAGGTACAGGTGTAGTCATGGAATTGGGGGCAGGGAGCAGGCTTTAGCTCCCAAATTCTGGTGGGTATTTTATTAGAACTGGAACCGTTTTGGCAGTTCTGGGATAGCCAGCGCTGACCCACTGCCAAGGACGCACATTTGGTGACCTGAGGGATGAGGCAAACTGATCAAGGTACACAAGTGTCGTCAGTGCTGGCTCCCGGGAAAGCAGAACAGGAGAGGAGAGGGCTGTGGCTTGGACACTTGTGATTTGGACCCACTGGGCTGTTCCTCAAAGGTGAACCAGGGAGATTGCAATAAAGAACACCAGGAAAGGTAAGGGGAGAGTGTTAAAGTGGGGAGACAGGGAAGAGAAAGGAGAAAGGCCAGGGAAATTAGACATGTAAAGAGTTGCTGCTTCCTTGAAAACCAACAGGCTCGCTTGAGCAAAGAGGGCACGACCCCAAATCTTTGTGGTCCCTGACTGGCAAGCTCAGTGGCATCAGGAGACTGGCTCTTTGTTCACAAGCCCAGGCTACCTGGAACATGGCCTCAGGAAAGCAGAATGTGTCTCATCACTCCCTTTGTGTTCCCAAACAGAAGAGAAGAGAGGGAGAGTGTCCACGTTGATTCAGCCGAAGCATCTCTAGGTCTCCTCTGGATGCTACACAAGGCTGCCCCTCAGCCTCAGCACAGAGCACGTGGAGATGGCTTTGCTCAGCAACATCCTAGCAGCCTATTCCTTTGTCGCGGGTAGGTACCTGGTCTTGGCTGGGCCAGCGCTGGGGCCTGGGGCCTGGGCTGGGTCCGGGGCTGTCTCCTGAGTGGCTATCTCTGGCCCTATACTCAGTAGAGAAACACTGTGTGATGAAAGTGAGTGTTCTCCTGTGCTGAGTCTTGAGATGAAAGGTCTTCTTGTTGGAAGTTAAGTTTGGCATTCTTTAATTTGGCAAATGAAGGGTTCTGAGAGCTTTATCTTGCTGAAAATGTTTGGTTTCCTTTCAGCTCAAGTGAGTGAGTGAAGTAGCCCAGAGCTACTGTGGGCATCTGTCATTGCGCATTAGCTCTGAGGATGGAGGGGGCTGATGGCGTGCCTCCATCCTGGTTATTTCTATGAAGTTCCAACCCCAAACAGGCTGCCCGTGTGTGAGTGTGCATGTGTGCGTGCTCCCTGTTTCAGGAGCTGTCTGAGGTGTTTGATACCCTATAGGAGAGATGAAGACAGAAGGTCTGTGAGTTTGGGAGAGTCTGATATTTGCCCCTTCCTTGGTGTAATGTTGTACTCTTAGGAAGATGGCTGACTTTCTCCTCAAGATCATTTCTTTAAAAAAGATGTTGTTCATATGAAAGAACCCATTTTAAAATACATAAAAATGACATGCTCAGTGGTTTGAGTGAGGGTTAGGGTTTTTTGGTACTTTGCTTTTGTTTTGTTTTGTTTTGCCTGATGTCTCTGGATGTTGTAGAAAAAGGAAAGGACTGGGGTTCCAATTAGATTTCTTTGGGGCAAGAGCTGGTTTTACTTTCTAATTCTCTAGGCAGGGTTGATACGTGGTGACCTAAGAGTTCAAATGCAAAACCTGACATTTCTATTTACAGTGGTAAATCCAGGCCAAGATTGATGGTTCCATGAGCCAAGGAAGCTCATAGCTTCTCTTTGTGAGAGGATCTTGGATGGCGTGCAGCCTGATTTCAGAAAGAGAGAATCTCCAGGCTTACCTGGCTGGCTCCTTTGTGGTTGGCAAGGTGCAACATGTAATCTGCATGTGCCTCAGGTCTGGGGCTCTGCCTTCTTTGATCAGTGAGTGCCTAGGTCATCAGTCAGCTCCTCGCCTCCCTTAAGGAAGTCCAGAGGCCTCCTTCCCGGGCACCCGCACATCAGAGGACTCTAACCTTTGCTCTTTCTTCAAGGCTGCATTGGGGAGAAAGGACACTAAAGCTAGAAAAGAGATGTTTGAAATTCTGGAATCATGTTTTCACAAGTGATTGATGATTCCCTTAACTTTATAGTGAAGATATCCCCCAAATGAAGTGCGGGTGGCAGAGAGGGTCTGGAATTTCCAAGGTTTCAAAGGAAACCTGCAAATCAGTGGTTGCAAGAAAATGTCTCAGGTGAGAGCAAACAGAGTCCTGGACTTTGGAGCTCTGCTCGGCACAGGAGGTGCCTGGCAGTTTTCCATTTCAGCCAGCGTGACCCTGAATGTGACCATTGAAAGTGGTAACTCATCGAGTGGTCTCTACTGACCATGTGTCTTGTGATCTTATCAAGGCCAAAAGGGTACAAGGCCCTGTTTTTCTCTCCTCTCCAAACTTCCTCCTTCCTTCTCCATACTCTTGAATTAAATACTGCTTTGGATGAAGGAAGATGTTTTAAGTAAATATGGGCTGAGGTTTTTAAAAAGGTAAGGAAATGGAAAATAGAGTGGCTAAGATAAAATTTGTTAGATCCAGTAAATAGACTTGATTCAGTGGGGAATACTTCCTGATTATAAATGAAATACATAAAGAAAATTTAAAATATGAAGGCTAATATAACAGATACAAATAACCATTGTTTTCAAAGAAGAAAATTGAATAAATGGATTGGAAGCAGTGAAGAAAAGTATGATAAAAGAAAATTGCAGAAAATGTCCTAATCTTGTAGCTCTCTCCTGCTCTCTACTCTTCTTCTGCTGTATCTACTCTTCAACTCCTTGTCCTCCAACTCCTCCTGTTTTCTCCCAGTACATCGATTGTCTCTTTTCCCATCCATGTGGTCCATTATTTCAGCAGCACGCTTGCTAATGCACACAACTGCCTTATTATTTTGTCCAGTTTCTGAGAAAAATAGTAGGGGAAACCCTAACTCTGAGTGTATCCTGCTCACTTCCTCTCTCTCTTTCTCTCTCTCTCTTTCTCTCTCTCTCTCTCTCTCTCTGTGTGTGTGTGTGTGTGTGTGTGTGTGTGTGTGTTTTGTGTTTGGGGGGCTATGTGAGGTGGGAGAGATGGAGGTAGAAGGTATGTGTGTCTGGGAGAGTCTGATATTTGCCCCTTGTCTTGGCTAAAAGTTGAACTCTATAGGAAGATGGCTCAATTTCTCCTCAAGATCATTTCTTAAAAACAGATGCTGTTCATATAAAAGGAGCCATTTAAAAATACATGAAAATGCTCAGTAGTTTAAATGATCAAACTCCTTCTCTGCTGCTTGAGTGAGTTTTTAATTTTTTGAAATTTTGCTTTTGTTTTCGCCTGATGTCTCTGGATGTTATATAAAAAGGAAGGGACTAAGGTTCTGATTAGATTTCCTCTGGGCAAAGACTGGTTTTACTTTCACATATCAGCTTTCACAGGGTTGATGTGTGATGACTTAAGACTCCCTCTGCTCCCAAGTTATCAAGTGCTGCTATAGTTTGCAGTTGCTTTTTTTTTTTTCTTCCAAGCACAATTGTGTTACTGGGAATACAGTTTGCAGTTTGAAGCTGCTAGAAATTCATGGTCTCCAGTCTCAGCTGAGCCTTTCATTTAGTGCTTTAATCTTTCTCTTTGATTCTAGATACATCCTGTGCCCATTCTTCATAACAGTCATTTCAAACCTTGACCATTTCAGTAATTTTAAATATCTGCTTACCAAAATGAGCTCTAAAAGTAAATGACAAGTGACAACTAAGAAAAAAAATGTAGCATTAATGAGAAAAGGTTAAAGTTTATAACATATAAAGAGCTCTCACAAATCAATAAAAGTGTCCCAAAAGAAAAATTGCCAAAGGACAAGAATTAGCAGTTTGAAAAAGAAAAAATACAAATTATTATTAAAACATACAGATCGCAAATTCTAGCAAACACAAAATGGAAACAGCAATGAGATTAATGTTTTTATTTTATAAATTTCTCAAAGATTTAAGTGATTAAGTACATAACTTTATCTTGGAGAAAGTGTGAGGAGATGAGTATTTGCCCATAACATTCACGGGATTGTGAATCACTACAACCTCTCTGGAAAATGATTTGGCCATATCTATCAAAAGCCTTAAAAACACATATAGCCAGAAATTCCACTTCCAGAAATTTCTCCTGAGGAAATAATTAGAGATACAGGCAAAAATTTTGCTATGAAAATAATTCATCTCAAAACTGTTTATAATACAGGTAGTAAAAAAATTAGAAAAATTGGTGGATATTAATTGAAATAGAAAGATATTTATGCCATGCTGTTGGGTGAATAAAGTCTGTTACCATGCATTACATACAGTAGAATCCCATTTATGTGTGCATACTCCTCTGTATAAGCAACCACATTTTACTACAGATTATATATGGGTGCCAGCATTGTACAGGTATGTGCCTATATGTTTTATTTTTCTTTTTGCTTAGCTGTCTTTTTAAATATTCTATAATTCATTGATATTATTTCATAATAAGTATGTTATTTTATTATAATATTAAATTTTGAATTATATCATATATAAATTAGACAATTACTACTCCCATCTCTTTTCTGCCTTCCTTTTCAAAGTGTCCTGAAAATTACCACTTGGATGTGCTATAAGCATGTCGAATTCAACCTGGCCTAGAATGGAATATTGTCCTTCACTTTAAATATACTCCTTCTTTTGCATACCTATTTAAGACATCACGTAATCCAGAAATATGATTTTTAACCTTTGATGCATTTTCTTCACGGCTCATATCCGGCTGGGTAGGGTGGGTCCATTTTAGCCTCTCAATGTCCCCCAAATGTGTCCCTTCCACAGTATTCCTGCCATTATTGAATTGGTTCGAGCCCCAGCCTGTTTTTGCCTGCCTTGCCATTACGGCATTTTCCATGGTCTTCCTGCCTCCAGTCTTGCTTCACAGTCTATATTTTGTAGCAAAATGATCTTTCCAAAATGCAGGTGTGATGATGCAAGTCTTTTTATTTTTGAGAATCCTTCACTGCATCCTCATTTTCTCAGATAAAATCCAAACACTTTTGTATGGTTTAGCAGTTAGAATTGTTTTCAGCTGCAAATAATAGAAAACCTCAACTTGATAGCCTAAACACATAGGAGTTATCTCACCCACACACCAAAAAGTCTGGAAGTGGGCGGTTGCTAGCGTTAGCCCATTGGCTTAAAAATGTAGGGGCCAGCATATTTCTTTCTTTGTCTGGCTTATTTCAGTCGGCATAGTGTCCTCCAGGTTCATCCATGTTGTCACAAGTGACGGTATCTCCTGAATAATGTTCCACTGTGTATATATACCACAGTTTTTTAAACCATTCATCCATCAGTGGACACTTCGGTTGTTTCCATATTTTGGCTGTTGTGAGTAGGGCTACAATGAAACTGGGAGTGCTGGTATCTCTACAAGATGCTGATTCCAGTTCCTTTGGGTATATACCCAGCCAGAGACAGAAAAATACTGCATGATTTCACTTATATGTGAAATCTCAAAAAAATGTTGAATGCATGGAAACAAAGAGTGGAATGGTGGTTACCAGGGGTGAGGAGGGAGAGGAAATGGGGAGAAGTAGGTCAGAGGATATAAACCTGCAGTTGCATAGGATGAATAAGTTTTGAGATCTAACGTACAGCATAAGGACTATAGTTAATAACATTGTGTTGTATACTGAAAAAAGAGAGTAGATTTTAGGTGCTTTATCACAAAAAAAATTTAA
Organism: Avahi laniger; assembly: GCA_963575035.1. NCBI lineage: Eukaryota > Metazoa > Chordata > Mammalia > Primates > Indriidae > Avahi > Avahi laniger. The sequence continues at coordinate 9,327 of CAUYSK010005304.1, read as the reverse complement.
AAGGTAATTATGGAAGGTGATGGATATGTTAATTTGCTTGATGTAGTTAGTAATCATTTCACTATGTATATGTATATCAAAACATCATGTTGTACTCCTTAAATATATACAATAAAAAATGTAGGGGCCAACATCTTTGTGATTGTCATGGCCTTTCTTTTAAACTTGTCATCTCATGGCTAAAACGTGGCTGCTGTTGTTCACGCTTTTATTCAAAGTCAAGAAAAGACAAAAAAGAAAGGAGGTTCCAGTAGATCTCCTTTGATATTTCATTGACCAGAACTTTGTCACATGGCCCTCTCTAGCTGCAAGGGAGGCTGGAAAAATGAGAATTTTACCTTTGTCAATGTTTAGACCAGTGTTTCATACCACGGGTGATTTTGCCCTACAGGAAGACTTCTGGAAATGTCTGGAGATATTTGTGGTTGTCAACCTTGGAAGGGCAGGCTGATAATGGCATCTAGCAGAGGAAAAACATCTTATAATGTACAGGACGGTCTCCCACAACAAAGAATTATCGAGTCCAAGATGTCAATAGTGCCGAGACTGAGAAAACCTGCTCTAGAATAGAAAAACAAGGACAAAGGGACCTGCGGATGGTTTGGAGCACCCCACTCTGCAGGTCCTTGTGTGGCTTACCAGGACTTTTAGTGTCTGAACTTTACTTCTCCATGTTCTTATTCAGTCGCTGCCCACCTTGACCGAGACCTCTGCTCCGGTTATTCTAAACACTTGCCAGGTTTTTGCTTACCTCTTTGCTTTTGCACAGTTGCTTCCTTTTGCAAGAATTCTTCCCCTCGGTCCTCAACTGGCTAACTTCCTCTTAGTTTTCAGGGCTCTCTCAAGGTCATCTTCTCCCCTCACTCCCCCACCCACGCACCCATCCACATTCTTCCCAAATGTTTTGTTTCCCTCTGTCTCAGCACTTGGATTGGAGGAGTTAACATTTCTTGTTTTAACTATTTGCAAGCAACCTACTGGGACCAGAACGATATTTTATAATGGGGATAATCTCAATAATAATAATCTTATTAAGAACTCCTAATAGGGTTGTTAGAAAGAGTAAATGAAGTGATTACTCATTTTAACTTAATGATGTGAATTTTTAATACACTCACTCTTCCATTTCCTTTCAGTTTTTTTCTTAAAAGTCACCTCAGTGAATTTCACTCTGGTCACTCTATCTCACTCCTCCCCACTGATACCCATTCAACACTTCATATTCTCCTTCTTATTTTCCCCTTTTCTCTTCCTTATCATTTATCATCATCTGCCATACTATATATTTTACATATTTGTTTAGTATCTATCTGCCCTATTGGAATGTAAGTTCCCAGGAACAGAGAGATTTCTGCTTCTTTTGCTGACTGCTATGTCCTCAACATGTAGAATAGTGCCTGACAACCATTAGGTGCTCTATAAATCAGTGAATGAACATGGCTCAATGATTAAATGACATAAAAAGACACATAGCAGGGAGTCTTACCCCAGAGCTGCCTCCTCCATCCAGTTCCCAAGCTTGACCCATCACCAAGCTTCTATGAATCCTTCCAGAGTTCTTCATGCAGATGTAAGAAAATATCAACATACAGTTCCTCCCCCCCCATTTTATGCATAGATAGCATACCATAACGCTGTTTTGCACTTTGCTGTTTTCACTGAAAAATGTATCATGGAGATATTTCAGATCAGTATGTGGAGACCTTCCTCATTCTTTTAGACAACTTCACAGCGATCCATTGTATCCATGGACCATCCATAGCTTCACCAGTCTACTGATAGCCAGTGGGAATGGTTCAAATCTTTTCAAACTGAGCCACAAACAGAGCTGCAATAATTAACCAGGACATACGTGTTCAAGGGAATTTGTAGAATAAATTTCCCAAATTGGAATTGCTGGATCAAAGTATATGTAAATTATTAATTGAGGAAGACATTAACAAATTGCCATTTAAAGAATTTTACCAATTTACTCGTAAAAGATGTATGAGAAGACTCACAGTCTCCAGTGGGGGAGACTCCAATTTATTCCAAATTTTTGTAGAATAAATATAAGTAACTATTTATTGACCTGTGCAATTTGTAACATTTTTAACAGTTGGAATATTCTCTGTTAGAGAAGGTTTGGTGAAAGCAGTACTTTGACACATGGCATTAATGTACCACTTTTGAAAAACCACTTAGCAATGTGTATGAAGAGCTATAATAATGTGTATCCTGTTTAACACAGAGATTCCTTTTCTGAGAATCCATTGTAAGGGCAATAAACAATAAAGAAGCAAAAAAGGAAGTAGTGTTAAATACAATATTCTTTCCATCATTATTTTTTTTTAAATATTTTTTTAAAAAATCTGAATAACCCAAGGCAGGAAACTGTTTCTGTAAACTGTGACACTTTCACTGGATAGCATACTATGTGGCCATTATCAGGCTTGATTGAGGGAAGATGATGGAGCAATACTGAACAATGTTATATGTTGCATGAAATATACATGTACAATACCCAGAGAAAAAGATATGAACAGTATATATACTCTGACTACAACCAAGTATATATAAATAAATACACACATTTATAACAGAGAAAGAACAGACGAAAAGTCACTCCACTATACTATGTACTGTATAGCTATATTCACGTTGTGAGATTACAGAGATTTTGTAATTTTTTCCTATTCTTTACTCTTAGTGTTAGGCCATCATATATATGCTATATGTATGTATATATACACATGTCTACATATAATAAATACATTAACTGCTCTTTTAGAAATTGTAAGTTTCATGATTTAATTCAGTAAATATCTGTGTGATACCGTGAGTAACACACTGTGCTTGGATGCTCTGGGAATGTGAAGTGAATCATATGGAATCTGTGCTCAAATTTCTCACTGTCATGTGATAATGATTTATAACTAATTGTAATGCGATTACATAAAGTGCTGCCTAGTTTGGAAGGGCTAATTCATCACATTCTTCTTCCCTTCCAAATTCAAGGACCCCTTCAGAAAAGCATCAGAATTTTGAAGTTGACCGCACCAGTATCAACTTCAGCAGTGGTAAACCCAAATTAGAGACTGTGTGTTTCAGGTCCTTCTTACCTAGCTCCCTTGAGTCCCAGGGGAGTTATGGGACTGCAGATCTTTCCCATTGCAGGGGAAAAGTGAGCAGATGGATTAGGATGAGGTGTAGGAAAATGGATGCTTTCTTGTGGGGCACTTACTGCCTGTGGGGGGGAATGAAAGGTTTGACATTAATGGAGCACACATCAGAGCCAGCCTGGTGGCAGCAGAGATTTTCCACTACTCCTTCTTCCTGAGGAGGAGCAAGTCAGGGATGGAAGGAAAAGGAAGGAAAGCGTCCTCCAGGGTTTCAGAGACAGTAGTAGCGTTAGTGGGAGTCTCCCCTTTCCTATAGGGTGGCGCAGAATTCCATAAAGAGACATCCTTATAATGCCTAAAGAGTCAGAGAAGAGATTATGCTGCACTCTCCCTGATTCTACACAAGCCCCATTATTCTCTTTAAAGCCCATTTTAAAGCCTTTTCCTTTACACTCAAGGAATTGGAAGCACTGGGGCCAATAAGAGAGCCCAGGCGGGGCAAAGGTGACACTTGCATGGAGACCAGCTGACCTGGTCTGGGCTACTTGTTGCTGTGCACTCCTGCAAAGAGTCTCTTGGGCATAATCTGACCTCTGAGGGTGCAATGAAATTAGCCCCAGGACCTCTCCATAGGGCCTCTTCCTGCCCATGAAAACAATGACTCTGCAGGAAACAAGATACAGCAATACATTTATTTTTATTTATTAAGGGAAAACAACTGACAATAGCCCTCCCTACTCTGCTTCCTGGGTAATTAACAGCTGTCTGGATCTGGTCAGGACCAGGGTGGATCTTTGGTCACGAGGAAGTGACCTGGAGCAGAAAGTATTAGAGGAGAGAAAAAACAACCACTGTAGAGCGCCAGTTTTGATTTTTTCAGAAAAATGATGAAGAGACATGATATAAATTGCATCAGCTGAGTCACTAGCTTGAAACCCCGTGAGCCTAGTAAATGCTCTTGCCCTGTTCGATTGCTCTTACTGGGCTTCTCTGGGAACCCATGTCTGAGATGTTGTAGACAAAAGAGGATGTTTTCTGATCTGGGAGACAGGATGGGGTGGACTAGTTAAGCTGGAGGGAGAGCAGCAGTTTTCCAGATGGAGTTCTGGAACTGTATTCAAAGTTAGGCCTATATAACGGGTGGGGAGAGAGCAGTATGTGAAAGCCAGAATGATTTGTGTTTCTACCTTTAGTATGAAGTGTGGTCTTCCATCCTGGTGAAAGCACGGGTTTGGGTGTCAGGCAGACCTGCATGTGACACCTCATCTCAGCCTCATCTTTTAAACAGGAGTAACACCAATTACTTACCCTGCTGAACTATGGTAATGGCTCAAGGTGTTACAGATGGCCAGCATAAAGGGATTATGCCAGATCCTGGCAAAGAGAATCATTCAGTAAATGATGGTTCACTCTGTCATCTATCTATCCATCCATCCTATCTAATCTGTCCTCCCTCTCTCCCTCCCTCCCTCCTTTCCCTGTGAGTTATGTCTCTCCTTGTGTATGCGTATATGCAATAAGCATATATTTTTAAACATTTTTATATTCCAATGTTGGGAAAAGGGTGGGTGCTTGAAAAGATTCTACTTGTGAAGGGGTTGAGAAGTAAAGGAAATATAGCCCAAGCTCCTCTGCTGTGTCTGTTCCACATTTATTGGTTTTTCTCGACCTTTAATTCATTGGAGTGTGTGGCCCATGCGATTACGCTAAAAACTCTCATGGTCTGAAAACTCTCATAAGGAATGCAGGCAAGTCTCCGGGAAATGGAGCTGGAGTTAGGGAGCTCCAGACTCAGACTCTGGGAGGACAGGGATGCGTTTGCTGCCTTTGTGGATTCCTGAGCCATCTAGAGGTTTTAAAAGACAGCCTATTCCAAATTTATTTTTAACCTACCGACATGGATGGGTTGAATTGAGTTCTTTTAATGCTAAGTGCTTAGACTAACAGAAGAGAGGTTGATTTGGGGGAGTTGGGCAGTAAAGTTAAGTGTAATTTACCTCTCATGTCCTCTATCTCCCATGCTGGGACACAGGCAGATTCCCTCTTGGTTGGGGAATTGGCTTCCTTGGGTTGAAGGGACTGGTGGCAGATGCAGTATTGGTGTCTTCTGAGCCATGGCTTGCCCAGGCAGGTTCTCTGCAAGTCTTCGCTGTGGGGAGCTAGAGGGGAAGAATTGGTCTCAAAGCTCATCCCCAGAAAATGGATGCAGAATGCCAATCACAGTAGCTGCACCTGCTGATTCCCACTCACTCTGCCTACGGGGGCCCTTCCCCTGCCCATCGGAACAGAGTCAGCTTCCCATTGGCGTGTCTCCTTCAAGGGCATCAGATCAGAAGTGGGCCAGTCCTTCTCTTTGGCTCATTTCATTCTAACTTAGAAGAGCTGTAACTTAATTATAATTGGCTCTATTTCTTTAACTCGATTAAGGAGGCAAAGCCAAACTAAGGTCAGAAATCAAAGTCTTTTTGTTGCCAGGGCATACTGAACAATATGAGCTTAATCTGTAGTTCATATGCTCAAAGCCATATCTCCTAAACCAAAGCATGTACAGAATGATTTTAAAGTCTTCTTTTCCTCAGGAAGAATTTTCACAATAACCTTGTGTAGAGTTCTTATTTTATACTCATAATGAAGTGCTCTTTAATAGAATTCTAAGAAAACTCCTTTAGAATGTTTCATACTGCTAAAAGGAGAAATTAAATATTTGTGAAGTTCAAGACATATCACTTGAGCACTACATCAATGTAAAAAAGAAAGGCTTAGTTTTGTTGAAGGTTAATTATCTACTGGAAAAAATTTACTAAGGTGCCCATGTTCTGACATTCCAGCAGAGGAGTCAGGAATGAACCTGAAGGAGGTGTGGGCTAAGAGTGGACAATGAAGTCTTTGGATTGTGTGGAGTAAAGGCTCCTGTGGAAGAGTTCGGGGGGATAGGATTGAAAAGGGGGATTGGAACCAAATCTTTGAAGGCCTTGAGAGTCTTTTTTCTTTTGGAAAACATGAGGCATATAATCAGAGTCACATTTGAAAATTGCATTGACATATATCTGTGTGCAAAATGCACTGGAGGTGGAAGGAAGTGGAATCTGATTGCTGAACTAGAACACTGCAGGTGCAGGGAAATGGCAGTGAGAATGGAGGGGTTGGAAGAGACATGAGAATGGCTGAGATTAGTTAATTCATGTATGGAAGCAAAAGAATGAGTCAAAGGTAACCCTGGACTTTGGGCATAGATGGCTGGTAGGCTTAGGGGAGCCTCAGGTAGAAAGGAAGTGGTTGAAAGAGGTAGGGAGGAAGGAAGACAGTGAGAGTGAGAGTGAGAGCAAGAGAGAGAGAACTTGCTAGTTTGGGATAACAGAAAAAGAGTTCATTGTGAGATATGTTCTATATGAGGTTGGATGGTATAAGGGAGTTTTTAAACATAAAACTTATTATAGGAAGTGTATCTTTTAGGAAATGTATCTGTTAAAGAGACAGATGAGGTTTCCGCTACCCCCTCCCCCAGTTAATGTATTCATGGCTAAATATCACTTATTGCAAGAATGAGACATGATTCAGTGAAAATTCTATTTCTGATTTTCATGTTTATAGATATGGGTGTTGAGAAACTTTGTTCACATAAATATGTAGATGAAAACAAATGGAGTTTTGTTACAGTAAAGTCACTCGAGTCTCAAATTTGCATTCTAAGCCAAAAATCAGGTTGATCTGTCATCAAAAATTATTTTAATGATTTATCAGCTGGCGACCTGATTGGGCCTTCCTTCTGTTTTGTTGAAAACCAAGAACTGGAAACTGACTTGGAAAAGGATGTGTTACCAATTGTTAGGGGCTTTTACCTCCAGACTTTGACATTGATATTTGGAACCATTATTTTGCTTGGTGGCCATTTTTGCACTCTGCCACAGTGCACTGTAGCAAGATTTGGGATATGGGGTGGGGGGAGGGACTACCTTTTATGAAATGGGGAAGGGTCACAGAGGGGGGTATGTAACAGGTAAGCTGTCCCTCCACGATGGGTACCTTCTTGGCAGATCCAGTATAGGAGAAAACAAAGAAAATGGCCATTGAAGGTCTGGAAGTTGATTTCTTTAAAACCATCTCTGCCTGTTCACCTCTTGGGCACGTGTTCCCCCTGTGAAGACTGCTTATCTAGAGTAAAGCACAGAGCGGTGAGATAAAACTTAGGCCCTTTTAGACCCGTAGGGACCTAGGCAGGTTACTGGCCTGATGGGCGTGGGTGTGTGGATAGAGGCAGCACCCTGGGTCCCTGACCAGCTGCCACCCCACATGGAATGACCTTATTCCTGCCCGACACAGCTGATGGCAGAAAATCAATTCTGTTAGCAATTGGGAGCAGAGTTCTGAAGCAAAGTCAAGCCTGTTTTAGAGGAAAAGAGCTCCAAAGAACTCCAGGCAAAGCAGAAAGGCTGAAGGCATGGCCCTGGAGAGAGGTTTTATCTTGATAAACAGCAGAACCCACTTTTCCAGCAAATGGATTTCATTTTGCTTTATCCTGGTGATTTTTACTTTTGAATTATCACTGGAACTAGGTCTTGTAAAGGCCACTCTGGACTGAACCTTTCTTGCCTTTTTGATTTTCCGTTCACTGTGTCCACAGACCTTTCACCAACTCTGCACTCTCCGCACCTGCCCCAGAGGGGCCTCATTCACACTCCTGTGGTTCCGCTCAGTCTCACTCAGTTCCGGTTAGTTTTGCTGTGTGCATGTTTCTCCTGTCACACTTGGGAATTCAGTGAGGCTGTGATTGGCTCAAGGTCATTTGACTGATAAATGAGAGAGCCTTCCTCCCACTGTACAAAAGAAAAGCAAGTTATTGGATTTAACCCAATGATGGGAGGCCAAGTCCAGGGCTTTTACTTGTCCCAAGACATGACTGCTGTATCTGAAGGCTTAAGAATTTTCTAAGTTGCTCTAGAATCTAGGTAAGGCTCAGGCATATTCCAGCCTGTCATCAGATAGCATGTTTTCATACACATTGTGCATGTTAATGATGGTCAGGAGACATGAGCTGATCATAGATAAATGCAGATTCGTGGCTCTCCTGATCATTATTTCCTGAGGGAAAACGTAAACCTTTTCTGTGACCCTGTGGCACCTGGCATAGGAGTATGCCCGTGGGTAAGCAAATGAGTTCTGAGGAAGCCGCCCTTTATTTACCCAGAAATGAAACTTTCACGTGCATTATCCACATTGATCCTCCCAACAGCCTTGGGCAGTAGATGGCACCTCAGCATCGATACTGGTACCACGGAGGCAGCAGGTGATTTGAAGGGAATAGGCTTTGGAACTAAACAGACTTGGACTTGTTTGCATGAGCCTTTCTACTTATCCTGGGGCTTAGAGAAATCACAATACCTCTTTTTGCTTCTGCCTTTTAGTTCATAAAAGACAACCAAAAGAGGAAGAAAGGAGGAGATAGAGGAAGGCAGGAAGGATGAGAAGAAAAAGAAAAAGGGGACTATTTTAAAGATTGGGACTGATGATATAATGGATTTCATGAAATTGTAGGAATGTGGACCATTTTTGTAAGTACTAGAAATTCAAAGAATTAAATAAGATTCAGTTCCTGTCTTCAGAAAGCATCTAGTCTAGTAGGGAGAGAGATGTAAGGAACTGACAGTAAGTCAGGCAATGGGCCATTTATGATGGAGGCACGTTGTCGGGGTAAGCAGCCCTGGGAGACCAGGGAATCACTGGGGCATTTCGTGAGCGCCAGGATAGGGTGGAGACACCTGAGCTGAATGCTGGGCCGATTAGGTAAATTCACACCTCCCAAAGACCACAAGACTCCCTCTTACAGGATAGGTCAGTGTTAACCCAGAGGCCAGTTTAGTAGCTTGTTACAGGTCACTGTCCTGTTCAATATTTTCACATCATTTTTGATGGAGTTATACATGTTGGTTTTGGTGGTTCAATGGTAGGCTCTGAGAGATTATTTTAGATGACAATATTACGATGATAAAAAAACCTTAAAAATTTAAAACCAGGCTGATTTGCAGTCCCACAAGCAGTGTAAGAGTGTTCCTGTCTCTCCACATCCTCACCGGCATTTGATGTTTTCGGATCTTTTGATAGGGGTCAATCTCACTGAGGTTAGGTGATATCTTATTGTGGTTTCGATTTGCATTTCTCTAACGATTAGAGATGTTGAGCATTTTTTTATATGTTTGCTGGCCATCATTCTGTCTTCTTTTGAAAAGTT
>CAUYSK010005303.1:0-39309 GCA_963575035.1 Avahi laniger | reverse complement strand
AGAGGAAAACTAGATTAGCATTTATACAAAATTCAGTAAAAATGTGTCCTAGGATTTCTGTAGCATGTTCTTATAGCATTATTACTCACATAAATGCTACATATTTTTTTGAGTTTTACTTTTCTTTCTTTCTTTCTTTCTTTTTCTTTCTTTCTTTCTTTCTTTCTTTCTTTCTTTCTTTTTCTTTCTTTCTTTCTTTCTTTCTTTCTTTCTTTCTTTCTCTTTCTTTCTTTTTTTCTTTCTTTCTTTTTCTTTCTTTCCTTATTTTTTTTTTTTTTGAGACAGGGTCTTACTCCATTGCCTAGGCTAGAGTTCTGTGGCATCATCATAGCTCAGAGTAGCCTCCAACTCTGGGCTCAAGTGATCCTCCCTCTTCAGCCTCCTGAGTAGCTGGAACTACATGCATGCACCACAGTACTCAGCTAGGTTTTTAAAAAGCTATTTATTTACTTTTTTTTTAATTTCAAAATATTATGGGGGTACAAATGTTTTTGGTTACATGAATCACTTTTGTAATGCTTGAGTCAGGGCTATGAGTGTGTTCATCACACAGATAGTGTTCATTGTACCTCGTTAGGTAGGTTTTCACCCATTCCCTTCCTTCCCCCATAAAGAGATGGTTTGCATCTCTTAAATAAATCCAAGAATATATCTTTCAAATTTGTTGGGAGTAGATGGTATAACATACCTAACAATTTTCAGAAAGCCTAATAAAATGTTACCAATTCTAAAATTCTGAGTATAAGTAACTTAGTTTAGGAAATAACACCAAATAACATTACTTAAAACTATTAAGGAATTAAGTGTACACTGAGATATAACTTTGGTACCCAATGTAGCAGCCCATCCATACTTAATAAAGATGTATGTTTTCCCTTATTATTATTCCCATCCAAGTACTAACCAGGCTTGACCCTGCTTAGCTTCCGAGATCAGACAAGATCAAGCTCATTCAGTGTGGTATGGCCATAGACTCCTTATTATTACTGATGTAATTTAAAAGTCTCCTCTAAAAATCAATACATTAAAAATAAGAATCCAAGAGTAAACAGCATGCATATATTTAGTGTAATATTCTTTGCTTTTCTTAACTTGGAGCATAAAAGCCTTTCAGTAACTGATGTCAAATTCTTAAAATAGACTACATTATCTTCAACCATATTATCTATTCCCATATGTCATAAAATGACAGTTTCCACCAGAATACCAGGAAATACACAAAAGGGGTCAGTAAGTGGTACTGCTTTCCTAATGCCTCTCCTAATGGGAGAGATGTTAAATTTGATTCTGATTTTTAAATGTAACATAAAAAAGATGAAAAAATATATTTTAGTTATTAAAATCATCATAAGATAGGATATGCTATGTTAAATTTTCTCTGATTTCACATACCATATAAAAATGTGAAAGGGAAGGTATTGCATTCCCAGTAAAATTCATTCATCAGTTAAACAGATATTTTGAGTGCCTTCTAGATCCTAGTTGTTCTAGATTACAGCAATGAAAATAAAAGCAAAACAAATCTCTTGCTGCACAGCCTCTAAAATAGCCCCCAATGATCTCTGCCTCTTGGTATTTACATCCTTGTATAATACTCTCCCCTGAGTGTTTGTTAGATCTAACGATTCACTTCTAATGAATATAATATAGCAGAATTAATGAGCTGTCATTTCTGAGATTAGGTTACAAAGAGACTGTGACTGCAGTCTTGCTCAAGCTTCTCCTGCACACATTCTCTTTCTATCGAGAAGCCCTCACTCTGGAGAAAACAATGTCTGTGTCACCTTGTGAGCTGTTCTATGGAGAGGCTCATGTGCCAAGGAACTGAAATCTCTGATCAACAGCCATTGAGGACCTGGGGCATGCCAACAGCCATCTGAGCGAACTTGGAAGTGCATCTTGAGATTTCCCAACTAGACATGAGTGAGCTTGAAAATGGATCCTTCCCCATTAAAGCCTCAGGCTGACTACTGCCTCTGCCAGTACCTTGAATGCAAGACACCTTGACCCAACAGCACCCAGCTAAGGTGTGCCCAGAACCTGACCCACAGAAACTGTGAGACAATAAATGTTTATTGTTTTAAAGTGCTACATTTTGAGAGTAATTTTATATATAGCCATCAATAACTAATACCCTAACCCTCATTGTTAATATTCAAATGTGTACTCCTGACCTAAGGAGAGCACATTTTGGAGTATGGTGTATACAAGAACTAATGTGAACAGTATAGTGGTTCCTCAAAAAATTAAACATAGAATTACTGTATGATCCAACAATTGCACTTTCGAGTAGATACATAAAATAATTGAAAACAGGAACTCAAACAGATATTTGTACACTTATGTTTATGGTGACATAATTCACAATAGCTAAAAGGTGTAAACAACTCAAGTGTCCAGAGATGGATAAATGCATAAACAAGATATAGTATATACATAAATAAAATATTATTTAGTCTTAAGAAGAAATCGGGTATGGAGTTTGACTTTGGGAAGATAAAAAGAGTTCTGGAGATGATTGGTAGTAGTGGTTACACAACTATGTGAACGTACTTATGTCACTGAACTGTAAACTTAAACATGGTTAAAATGGTAAATTTTATGCTATATATGTTTTACTGCAGGAAAAAAAAAGAAAACATGCACATAAAAAGAAAGAACTAATGTAAAGAAAAATCCTACCCCACTTGTATACTTTCCTTAAGCTCAGATAATTGAGGGTAACTATTTGGGTAAATGTCAAAGTTTGGGTGTATGACAAGAGTACTGAAGGTGCAATGTCAATGCTCTTGGTGGTGATGGGAGGCACTGGTCATGCTTCTCCACCCCACAGAGAATCAAGAAGGGTGAGAGTTGCTTGAATGCACAAAGTAATGATAAAATCACAAAAAAAAAACATAGAAAACAAAGATAACGGTGCTTCTAAGCCAGTGTGGACATTATGGATATCAGATGAGACAAGATAATGGAGAACTGCAGAGTGTCTTGTCTGGGAGACATGGCTAAGCCTTGATGGGTCACTGATGTGGTAGGGATGTGTAAGCCCAGAGATTATTAAAAACTTCCCCTAGGCCACATTATCAGAGGAGCATGTGTGGGTGGGATTTTCAGGGTTAGGTCTCTCACAGCACTTCACATAAAGTTGAATCTATTCTATCATCAAGCTAGAAAAGAGATTGGCAGAGTGGGAGGTGAGGATTTAGGACCAGACTGAGAAAATATATTCAGTCAGAGAACTCGTGGATACATATCTCTCAGTAAATGTCTAAGGCCTGTGTGTTTACACCTACAGGTAAGAGTTAAAGGATAAAGGTAACAAAAAAAATATCGGGCTCTCAGATAGAGACTCCCAGCAGAGTCTCTCTCCTGCAGGGGGAACCAGAGCATGAATCTGCCTGGTTGGATCACACAGTAGGCAAGCTCAGGGATGGCACATAACTCTCTAAGTTTAGGGATGAAAGTCTCTAAGTCGTAGTGCCACTTTTTCAGACTCTAGGTTTTTTTGGTTTCTTCAACATCTGAGTAAAGTGTGAAGAGGACTTAATACAATTGAATAGTTACATTATGACTTATTTCTCAGTATTTTTGGTGCTAAAAGTTGTCTCATGCAGTAGTGAATATAGAACAGTGTGATGATAAAGAATAGGAAGAAACTTCTAGCACAGTGCTCACTGGCAGCCCAGTGAAGGTTCAGGGACACGTGAACGCAGAGTACTATACTGTTCCGAGGGATAACAAAGAAGAAAAAACGCTTAGTGAGAGATCACAGTGGATGTGGGACCAGAGGGCAAGAGAAGCATTGTACTCTGTTAATGACCTCCTCCTTTTATCATTTACATTTCACATTTGGATGTTATATATCTTTGAATACTGACATTTCAATTATTAATATATGTTTGCTTTAGATCATATTAGCCTAATTGTAAAGTGAGGCAGATCATAAATTTGCTATTTTTATCATTTTAATGTTATTGGATTATGTAGGACACCACAGTTGATCGCAAGGATACACAGATGATTAAGAGTAAACGCTTTTTTTTTCTTCAGCAGCCTGAAATTACATTTGCCTTGCAGCATGAGATGTAGGATAACAGAGGTCTGGACAGGGTGCAAAGAAGAGGGAGTACTTTTAGGGACCAGAAACCTTCCTGTCAAAGGTGAATGTTAAAATAGTCTTGAATAGTTTTAGCCTGTGGAGAAGCAGGGAAATGTAAGAGAGCATGAAGCATGAATCCATAGCCCTGGATATGGATAGGAGAAAAACCTGAGATATGTCAGGAGAGGGAGGTATAGCCAGACCCTGCTGGGTCCTGAATGCCCTGCCGTGATTCCCTGCACACAATGGGGAACTAGTGATAGAAGTGAGATGATCACATTTATGATTTTCTTGGCAGGTGAAAACCATAAAAAGGAATTGTTTTGGTACAGCTATAAATCGTATTAATTTTATGAATTACGTGGATCTTTTTCCTTAACTGTCTTTTACTCTACATTGACTCTACAAGGTCAACAGAGGTTACTCAGATGGAGATAATTCCCACCCACCTCCCTCCCTATCTACCCCAACCTTGACCTGGAGAGACAATAGAAGGTTACGGTGGAACTAAAAGTAGAAAAATTAAACAAAATGGTGAATTTATTTGTAAAAATTCATATAATATCGTTACAAAATTATTACAAAAATAAAATTACTTATATTATAAAATGGAACATAAGATACAACCCATCACCATCCCATGAAAATTTTGTACTGTAAATGCAAAAGTAATATAATAATCAAAGTAAAAATAGCTTGAAATCTTATAATATAAGGATTTGCTTCATAATAAGCCTGACAAAAATTAGTTACAGCTAAATATTTTGAATGATTTCGTAAGGTTTTCTGTTCTTCTTATTTTGGAATTGATTCCCAAGAATAATGAGGGCAGAAAATCAGTTTGAGGAGAATATTCCAAAAGTCCTCCTTAAGGTCCAGTGAAGAAATATTTTGCCATATCAACAAGCAGCAATAACAATAGCAAAGCAAACAAAGACAATAAAAATAAATGAAACTAAAATTCTAGGCCTATCTGAATTAGCTTAAGGCTGAAGTTTAACTCTTTCCTTTTCAAGAGAATGTATTTTTATTGCTGAAAATTACGAGTTAGACTCGTAGGACTACTGCTTTCTGTGTTTTTTTATTATCCATTCATTAAACAGCGGGTTTTGGGGTGGGTAGTAAGTGCTTGTCACTATACATACGTGCCCTGAAAGTGCTAACAGTTAAATGGAGGACGTGGACCAGAACACAGTAAATTAGGAATGAGGTAAGAACTGACAAGTTCCCATTGGCTATAGCAATGAAGAAGTTGCCGTGGTAGGAGCTGCTTCTATAGAGTGTTAGTTATTATGATGATTCGAGGAAAGATGGATAGAGAGATTTTGGAGATAGACTACAGACATTTTTATCAAGTTTGGCTGTAAAGGAAGCCAAATGGGGTGGTAGCCTACCTGGGGCTTAAGGGTGGAGAAAAACCTTGTATTTCTATACTGAAGAGAGTAAAATTTGTTCACATGCCAAACAAAGGGAATCAGGGGAAGGAGAGGAAGAAGATACTGGAGGAAGAGTTACAATATACAATAACATAGGTAAGTGTGGAACTAAACAAGCGAAATCCACGGGCTGATGAGGGTAGGGATTATATACAATTTAGACCTATAGTAAAGTATAATTTATCATCCTTTGGGATTCTGTTTGCACGTAAGACTAGTTGAGGCAGACGGTACTTTCTTACCACTGTGTTTGTTTCTTACTCAGTTTTTTATAATGAGAAAGTTGGGGAGGTAAAAAGAATTAGACAAGGAACAATTTTCATCACAAACTCTATCTTCCTTTGTTTCCCCTATAAAAGGTATCACAATTCATTCTAAAATAATTACTTAAAAAAGCAAAAACAATAAATCTGAATAAGAGCAATAGAGCAATAAGAGCAATAAGAGCGAAGGTTCTTAAGAGGCTTCACACACTTCAAATGATTTCAGCGAAATAAAAAAAAAAGTGAAGCGGTACCCTTGTGGATTGATAAAATTTTGCAATGGTAATCTATATTTTTCTTCTTGTGTTCTGTTCATTTTCCTTTGGTCCATTTAAGGAGGCATTTTTTCCACTGTGGTCATCAAACCAGGCCTAGACAGAATGGAAAGGAGGCTGCAAGTCTGTGTGGATTTTGATTTCTGCAAGCCTAAGTCTGGAAGAATTTGGAGGAATGATGGAGGAGTTCAAAAGAAGGTGATTTATGGGTATAGACAAAATGTTTGAACACATTGTACCAGAGAGTAGTGTTTCCCTCCAGACTAGAAAAATTTCTCCATGCTTTTTAAGTTTGGTAAAGGAGGTGAGGAAGAAATCTCTGGGTCCTGACATCAGAAACATTTACTCTCTGTATCCATTACCACCGCTGGGAGAGCTGTAAGGTCTGAGGCTGGAATGGCTTGTGGAGAGCCTTGGCAGGGGACTCCGTGGGCAGCTTCAGCAAAGTTCCCCGTGTCCTCAGCAGGGTTTAGAAGCACCAGAACCATTCGTTCCGGCTGGGCTGTGCAACAGGAACAATGGATAGCTCAACAAAGATCTCTGCTGACCCAGGACTGAAGACCAGATGCCCATTCCTCCTTAATGCATTGATGCTAATTTGCTTCAAAGTCACGAGACCGGTTCTGCTCAGTGTGATGCTACAGTTCCAGAAAGGATATTTATTCTCGCTTTGGTGAGTTTTGCAGGAAGAGAAGGGCAAGTCCCATGAAGACATATAGTTATAAAGAAGTGGGACATCAAAACCGTATGGATTCTGCCTTCCCAAAAACTTTGTAAATCTTAACCAATACATTTATACTGATGTTTTTCACTTTGGGCTCACTTTAATATAGATTTATGATTCGCTAGCACAGAAAGTAACACACCCTTTAGGTACACAACCAAATTTCTAGGTGCTCACTGCTGAGTACAAATGAGTTGTGTAACTTCTTTATAAAGAATTTAAAAACGGAGAACGTCTGTATATAGTCAGCTTCAATAAAAAAGAGATCAGTATTAAATTACTGTTTATTTCATTTTTAAGTAAAAGAATCCTGTATAATAAGTTTTTAATGTGTACTTGTTTGTCAGTCTTGCTGCACACGTATAGAAAGAATGATGCTCAAAAAGTAAGTAATTTTCTAAGTTAAGACAACTGATACCTTGTGAAGTTGGTTTGTGAATTCAGGTTTTTCCCTTTCTTTCTCCGTCTGTGTTCCTCTCTCTCTCCCTTGCTTTTTCTTTTCTTTTTTTAAATCCCCTTAAGTTCCTTTTTACTATCTTCCTTGTTTTCACAGCAGCGATATTTATTATAAACAAATATACATAATTTATTCACTGAGATAATATTTTTTGTCTTTAAAGTAGTAATTTTGTGTGGATTTTCCAATAATATTACTTTTATAAAACAACTTTAGAGTACCCTTCAGCATCTGCCTAAAAACGAGTTTATGAGACATGTAAGAAGAGTTTTATTTCATGTCTTGTTACATCATGTATGTCTAAAATTGACACTGCCTTGGTCACTTACAGTTATCATGAAGTTTGATGTTGAATAACTAGTGGATAATTTAAAAAATTCTTAAGGGATAAGAGACATGACATCTCCATTGACTTTAGAACAAAAGTGTGTTACAAGCTCATAAGGCAATTTAAGAAAAAGTCTTAAAATATGAGATCAGAGCTCGGAGGAACTGAGACAAATCTTTGTCCAACTTTCTTATTCAGCTTGAAGGTACTTTTAAGTGGTTTAATTGTGGTTTAAAGATAACACACAGATTATCACCTTAGAAACACAAAATTATTCAAGAAAATATTCACTAAAAATGTTAATTTTCCATCTTTACACATTCATAAAACATTTGATTCCAAGAAAGAGACTTAGTGTCTACCACTAGAGCTAATGGAACACTGAAGACAGATTTCTGCTTAATCCTCCTGAACCAAAGGAAGCTAATCTTTAAGGCTTACTATAACAATGAAGATTAAGAATTTCATGAAACAATATCTATATTATATCCTTAAAAATGTATACCATTTCTTAAATGTGTTTTAATTTTACTTTAAAACGTGAGGATTTAAATAATTTGGATTTTAATCATTATTCTTTACTATTATTTTTATGATGCAAAAATATTGCATGTATTATACTGTCCTATAGCTAAGTTAAATATCTGTATTGTCCAATGGCTTTATAATAGGTAGTTACTTCTAAAATTTTGAGAGTTGTTCATAATGAATTTTAAGTTTCTTTCGATTAAAGAAATTTTTAAACCAGATTTACATTAAGAAGAAAGTTTCATTATTACAGAGTTGTCCTATTCCTTTAATGGGAAAGCAAGTAATATGTATTTTTATTTAGAGAAGTCAACTAAGTAATATTAATTAATATGTGTTACGATATTTTTAATACCTGTAGTATTTTATGTAACATTAATAATTGCTCAAGAGATTACATATGATCTAAAGTCAGCACTTAAAAAAGGTGTTTAAGGTTTTTTTTAAATGTTTAATTTCCTTTTTTGAAGTATGTGATCAATAGAAATAAGGAGTCTTTTTTTTTTTTTTGCAACATGTAAAAATCTATGTTGTTGTGGGAGTAGTATTATTGATTTGATGGATAGAACAGGTTATCATCAAAAATTGCTTTAGAACAATAAGTGTAAAACTACTTTTCTTCTAAAAATATAAATTGAATCAAATGTTTGGGCCATGAAAACCCCTATTAAAATTTGAAATGAGATAAAATATTTTCAAATATCCCTACAATATTTCTTATCTAAAATTAAATATATATTTACAAAATTAATTTAAAAAATATCCTGTCAAATGGTTTGTCTAATTTACCTAATGAAGAAAATATTCTTCAATAAAGGACTCTTCCTTTAAATAGCCCTTGAAATAACATATGGGTTTTTAGTTTTTAATACCCTTTTCCCAAAACTTAAAAACTTTCTGAGGCAACACTATTTAAAAAACATGTTGAT
Organism: Avahi laniger; assembly: GCA_963575035.1. Classification (NCBI taxonomy): domain Eukaryota; kingdom Metazoa; phylum Chordata; class Mammalia; order Primates; family Indriidae; genus Avahi; species Avahi laniger. The sequence continues at coordinate 30,273 of CAUYSK010005303.1, read as the reverse complement.
TATAACATTATTTGAGTAGATTGCAGCATTCTGAAGAAAGAAAATGTGTCTTATTCATCCTAGCACTTATCATAATTCCTAGAACTTGGCTTATTTATCCAGTCTATTGGACAAATAGATGAATAAGTTTTCCACATGAAACATCTTTAGAATATCTACAACTTTGTTATATTATTGTATTTTTATTGTTCAAATGGAAATGTATCTTTTGAGTTTCCCAATGCCTCCAATCACTTAAAAATATATTAACAGCTAAAAAAATAAATCAAGAAGTGATTTGTTGGCTACCTATATGAAAATGAAATGCAAGTTATAATACCTAAAAATTTTATCAACTTGGGGAGATATTGAATAATGACAATACTTTGTAAAGATAAATTGTGCTTAATTATGAAACTCTTGATCCTGAGACATGAAGTTTAGAGTTGGTGAGGGTAGGCACTATTTTAGGTCTTAGTCAAGGGTTTAAGAATGATAAACTCAGAATTTAAAATAAGTGAGTCTCACTGCTTTATAAGAAACCCTTGAATGATAAGGCTGAAGATGAGGAGATCAGCTGAGAGGTTGTTGCTACAATTCAGTGTGAGCTGTATGGTTGAAATGTGAATACAGGGAGGTATAAATAGAAGATATTTAGCAGAAAATATTGATAAGACTGGATATAGGCCAAAAAAAGTTGAACTTTAAATTTTAAGCTGATCTGACTGATAAAATCATGAACAAAACCTTCAAAAATTAAAGCACGAGGGAGAGGGGGCTGGAAATTTGATGATTGTTTTAGACTAATTAAATTTGAAATGATAGTAGGGAATAAAACATCTACGTGGAAATATAAAAAAAAATCAGCAGGCCATTTAAAAATATGAATGATAATGCACAGCTAAATACACATTTTTTAGCTTAATCAGCAATGTAGGAGAAGTTGAAGTTATGCTAAGGGAACATTCAGTGGGGTTATATCAAGACAGGAGAACAGAGTCACACTGAACTCTATAAATTATAATAAAAATGAGAGTAGGAAAAGAAGCTGTTGAAGAATAAATAAGGAAAATTAAAAGAAGGAAGGTGAGAACTAGATTAAAGTAGGAGATGCAGAGGGTGGACAGAATTTCAGGAAAGGAAATATAGCTGTGGTGTTCAGGAGCCTACTCCTATCAACTCAAGAAAGCAGATTGTTAAATTTTCAGCAATATTATGAGTTAGTTCTTAAACACAGCCATTAAAAAATTTAAAATTATATAAACTTCCAAGTGAATAAAATATGTTAAAAACTAAGTTAATAAATACTCAAAACTCACAAATTTTTAATTATTTTACTACTATCCATACTCTTTAGGTCATTTATATATATTATATATGTAATATATATATATGTATATATAATGTGGAAATCCTAAGTAACACTGTTTTGTTGTTGTTATTGTTATTCAGTAGTTTATTCACTTTCACTGCCATGTAATATTCCATTAAATGAATACACAATATCACAATTCATTCTACTATTGATAAGCATTAAGGTTGTTCCAATAAATCTTATGTACAAATACAAGCAATGGGCCGGATTTGGCCCATAGAACCTAATTTGCCAACGCTTAGATAGTTGACAGAACTCTAAATCATGCCTGATTTTTTAGCACTTATCGTTTTCATGGTGTAAATACTCCCACCATTGCTGATTCAAAGTTACCAATGTGACAGCCTCGTATGCTGATTTGGGAAGAGATGTGCAAAAAAACAGCATTATGCCAGTTGAGTCTTGGGCTGCGAGACTGTGCCTGACAAAGGAGAAAGAGAGAGCCTGTACAAATATCCTGAGGATTTAAAATTTTTTAAAAAATTTACTCTCTTGCAATAAAGAGGTAATCACTTTCAATAGCTTCATTAATTATGAAAGAAATTAAACTTTAAATAATATTACTTGGGATATAGGCAGTTCCTTTCCTCTGTAAGCTTCAAAGTTAATCATGTGTGGAAGTTAATTTCCGACATTTCCTTTTAAAACTACTGTGGCATTCTCTGTCTGTTTACATACAACCTTCATTAAGGGTAAGAATTTCCTCATTTAGATTTTGGCTTAACACGAGGCTAATATTGGTTGTTTCCCAATACTTTATGCCAAAAGAAGGTAATTCTTTTTCTTTCTTTACTTATTTGTTCCTGAATCTCTAAGTCATACTTAGGCTTAGACAGGAAGGCATTCACACTCTTTGAATTTTTTTCTCTTAATTCATCAGATCAGAGCTGGCATATGGCTTGTTCTTTGGTGTCTTGAAAACACTGGATAAATTCAACATTGCTGTAGAAATCTACCTTATAAGAAAAGATTAATTACATTTTCTCATCTTCTTTTATTTTCTTTGTTATATGATTATATATTAACAAAAGGCCAAGTCAGTTGTAATAAGTTGTTCAGATGGTAAAAGATTAGAACTAAAAATTGTGAATATTTCGAAGTGCCAACTGAAATGTCCTCACTATCATCTCCTCCTTTCCCTGCCTGCCTTTATCCCCATACATCTAAACTTCTTTGATTTTCTTTTCTTGGGCCTTGAAACCCATCTCTCCAGTATGGGCATCTAAAAATTAGTCACTGATGTATCTAAAAAACTGGAAAACAAAAGGCAGCAAATCCTTGGTTTTTTTTTTTTATTATTTTTTATTTCAGCATATTACATGGGTCCAAATGTTTAGGTTACATATATTGCCTTTGCCCTACTTGAGTCAGAGCTTTAAGCATGTCCACCCCACAGACAGTGTGCACCACATCCATTAGGTGTGAATATACCCTCCCCTCTTCCCCCCACCCACCTGCTCAACACCTGTTGAATGTTACTACTATATGTACACATAATATTGATCAGTTAATACCAATTTGATGATGAGTACATGTGGTGCTTGCTTTTCCATTCCTATGATACTTCACTTTGGAGGATGGGCTCCAGCTCTATCCAGGATAATACAGGAGGTAATAGATCACAATTGCTTTTTGTGGCTGAGTAGAATTCCATGGTATACATATACTACATTTTATTAATACATTCACATATTGATGGGTATTTGGATTGTTTCCACATCTTTGCAATTGTGAATTGTGCTGCTACAAACATTCAAGCACAGATGTCTTTTTTATTTTCCTTGGGGTAGACGCCCAGTAATGAGATTGCTAGATCAAATGGTAGTTCTACTTGTAACTCTTTGAGGTAGCTCCATACTACTTTGCACAGAGGTTGCACTAGTTTACAGTCCCACTAGCAGTGTATGAGTGCTCCTATCTCTCCACATCCATTCCAACATTTATTGTTTTGGGACTTTTTGATAAAAACCATTCTCACTGAAGTTAAGTGATATCTCATTGTGGTTTTTGATTTGCATTTCCCTGATGATTATAGATGTTCAGCAATTTTTCATATGTTTATTGGCCATTAGTGTATCTTCTAATGAAAAGTTTCTGTTATTGTCCTTTGTCCACCTTTTAATGGGGTTTTGATTTTTTCCTTGCTGATTTTCCTGAGTTCTATATAGAATCTAGTTAGAAGCCCTTTATTAGATGTGTAACATGCCAATATTTTCTCCCTTTCTGTAGTTTGTCTGTTAGCTCTTGTGATAGTTTCCTGGGCTGTGTAGAAGCTTTTTAATTTCATCAGGTCCCATTTATTTATTTTTGTTGTTGCTGTGATTGGCTTTGGGTCTTCTCCATAAATTCTTTGCCTAAGCCAATGTCTATAAGAGTTTTTCCAACATTTTCTTCTAGAATTCTTATAGTTTCGTGCCTTAGGTTTAAGTCTGTTATTTACCTTGAGTTGATTTTTGTGATGTGAAAAGTGCAGATTGTGTTTCAGTCTTCTACATGTGGCTATTCAGTTTTCCCAGCACCATTTATTGAATAAGGATTCTTTTCTTCAGTGTATGTTTTTGTCTGCTTTGTCAAAGATTAGATGGCTCTATGAGGATGGTTTTATATCTGGGTTTTCAGTTCTGTTCCATTCATCTATGTTTCTGTTCTTGTGCTAGTACCATGCTGTTTTAGTTACTACAGCCTTGTAGTATAGCTTGAAGTCTGGTAAATTGATGCCTCCAGATTTGTTCTTTTTGTTTAAGATTGCTTTTGCCTTATGGGGTCTTTCCTGGTTCCATACAAAGTGTAGAAATATTTTTTCTAGGTCTGTGAAAAATGATGTTGGTATTTTAATAAGGATTGCATTGAGTCTGTAGATCACTTTGGGTATAATAGACATTTTAATAATATTGATTCTGCTGACCCATGAGCATGGTATGGTTTTCAACCTGTTTATGTCCTCTGCTATTTCCTTCCTCAGTGTTTTGTAGTTCTTTCTGTAGAGGTCTTTTACCTCCTTAGCCAAATATATTCCTGGGTATTTTATTTTCTTTTTTGCTATTGTGAAGGGTATTGAGTCTTTGATTTGGTTCTCAGTTTGACTGTTGTTAGCATATAGGAATGCTACTGATTTCTGTACAATAATTTTGTAACCTGAGACTTTGCTGAATTTGTTTATCAATTCCAATAGTCTCATGGCAGAATCTTTGGGGTTTTCTAGATATAAGATCATATCATCAGCAGAGTGATAATTTGACCTCTTCTGCTCCCATTTGGATGCCCTTGATTTCCTTCTCTTGTCTGATTCTTCTGGCTAGGACTCCCAGCACTATATTGAATAGAAGCAGTGATAGATGGCAAATTTGGCTGGTTACGGTTCTGAGCAGAAATGCTTTCAATTTTTCCCTGTTCAATATGATGTTGAGTATGGGTTTGTCATATATGGCTTTTATAACTTTTAGATAAGTCCTATCTATCAGGGATTCATGACACCCCCAATATAACCAGGTCCCCAGTCAGTGTGCACTGCAAGAGATGGGAGAGACAAAGACACGGACAAGAAAAGTAGGGTGAAAGAGTGCAGGGATGTCAGGGGACCACCAGCATTCTTGTAAGCCAGGTGGTAATAACTGAAATCTAGCACCTGTTTTTATTCTCTTTTTCATGCTATAGATTACAATGATTTCATGTGAAAAGCTCGTGGGTTACAATGTGTAGAAGTTTCAAGTCTTCCCTAATAGTTGCGAGATGTCTTAGCTAACTACTCTTTTACCTATAGAAGCAGGAAAACATAGCTCATTATTAAGCACAACTATGCCTTCAGGCTTATAGATTGTATCTCTGAACTCAACAGCTGTGGTCCATTCAACTGAGGAACAAAGAGATTAGTACTTCTTATTGGGAGGTTAGCTCCTCATTAACTGAGGCTTTCTAGGGAGAAAGGGAGGAAAGAGCTCAACCTGGTGTTTTTTAAGAGTTGGAGTCTGGCATCCCTTCTACCAGGCTGACATTTTGCAATCTTCCTTTACAGCCATAGGTGGCTTTCATGTCAAGCCACTCCGCAGCTTTTTAGGCAGGAGGCCCCTCAGGCTTTAAGGTGAGAGTCTGTTTTGCTGTACTCCCAGATTGCTGGAATGTCCCCCAACTAAGCAGTTAACTTCTGCCCTTATCTCTGGCTCCTGCTCAGGCAGCATTCCTTCACCTCCTCTCCTCCCACGGCCTCAGAAATGGGGTCCCTAAGCCCTGGTGGTCTTATACCCATCACTGATCTATGCCTATTTTTTTTAAGCATTCTTATCATAAAAGGGTTCTGAATTTTGTTGAATGCTTTTTCTGCATCTATTGAGAGGATCATATGGTCTTTTGTTTTGCTTCTATGTATGTGGTGAAATGTATTTATAGATTGTGTATGTTGAACCATCCCTACATCTATGGGATGAATATCACTTGATTGTGATGGATTATTTCTCTGATAAGCACTTGAATTCAGTTTGGTAGGATTTTGTTGAGAATTTTTGCATCTATATTCACAAGGGATATTGGTCTGTAGTTTTCGTTTTTTGTTGCATCCTTTCCTGGTTTTGGTATGAGAGTGATGTTGGCTTTATCAAATGTGTTGGGGAAGATTCCTTCATTCTTGATGTTGTGCAATAATTTTTTCAGGATACGCACCAGTTATTCTTTGTCACTCTGGTAAAATTCGGGTGTGAAACCATCTGGTGTGGGATTTTTCTTTTTAGGAAGGCTTTTAATTGTTGCTTCAATTTTGGTACTTGATATTGGTCTCTTCAGGAATTTTATTTCTTCCTGATTGAGCCTCAGGAGGCTGTGTGTTTCTAAGAATTTGTCCATTTCTTCCACATTTTGAAGTTTATGTGCATAGAGGTTTTCATAGTATTCATAGATGATATTTTGTATTTTCATGGTATCAGTTATAATTTCTCCTCTTTTATTCCTTATTGAGCTTATTAGAGTACTTTCTTTTCTGTTTCTCATTAATCTAGCAAGAGCTATGTCAATTTTATTTTTTCAAAGAACCAACTTTTTTTTTATTAATCTTCCATATCATTTTTTTTTATCAATTTCATTTAGTTCTGCTCTGAACATTGTTATTTCTTTTCTTCTTCTGGATTTGGGATTCATTTGCTTATCCTTTTCCAGTTCTTTGAGATGATTCATCAGATTGTTGATTTGTGATCAACAATCTTTTGGATGTAGGCATTTATGGATGTAAATTTTCCTTTCAGGACTGTTTTAGCTATGTCCCACAGATTTTGATAACTTGTGTCCCCTTTATCACTTAGTTGAAAGAATCTTTTGATTTCCTTCTTAATTTTCCCCTTAATGAAATAATCATTCAGAAAAAGGTTGCTTAGTTTACATGACTTTGTGTAGAGATAAGCTCCAACTTCTGTTGGAGTTGATTTCTAATTTTATTTCAGTGTGGTCTGAGAAGATGCATGGCATAATTCTATGTTTTTAAATTTGTTGAGACATGCTTTGTTGCCTAGGATATGGTCAATCTTAGAGAATGTCCCATGAGCTGATGAGAAAAATGTATATTCAGTTGGTTTTGGGTAAAAATGTTCTGTAAATGTCAGTCAGGCCCACTTGTTGTAGAGTTCTGTTTAAGTCCATAGTTTCTTTGTTTATTTTCTGTTTGGAGGATCTGTCCTGTTCTGTCAGAGGGGTGTAGCAGTCTCCAGCTATTACAGGGTTGCTGTTTATCATTTTGTTTAGATCAAGTAGGATTTGCTTTATGAATCTTGATGCACCTGAGTTAGGTGCCTAAATATTTAGAATTGTTATGTCTTCCTGTTGAATTGTAACCTTCACCATTATATAATGACCATCTTTGTCTTTCATCACTTTTGTTGATTGGACATCTGAAATCAGAACTGCTATTCCAGCTTTCCTTTGACTGCTGTTTGCATGAAATATTGTTTTCCATCCCTTCACCTTGAGTCTGAATGCATCCTGTGGATTAGATGTGTTTCCTGAAGACAACAGATACTTGGCTTGTGTATATTTATCCATTTAGCCAGCATATGTCTCTTTAGTGGGCAATTCAAGGCATTCACATTTATTGTAAGAATTAATAAGTGGACCAAATTTCTTTTATCCTGTTGAATTAAACTTTGTTGCCTTTGTTTTCCTCTTGAGCCATTGTGGTATCTGGCTTTTTACGTTTAGCTTTTGGATGATTTTATACTGGTGCATGTTTATTGTGCTGATCTGTGTGTAACCCTATTCTGAGTACTTCCTGGAGGGCAGATCTTGTCTTGAATTCCCTCAGTCTTTGCTTGTCTGAGAAGGTCTTTATTTCTCCTTCACATAAGAAACTTAGTTTTGCAGGGTACAAGATTCTAGACTTGGCATTATTGCATTTCAGAAGAATGAGAATGGGGTCCCAGTCTCTTGTTGCTTGTAAGGTTTCATTTAAGAAGTCTGTAGTTATTCTGATGGGTTTTCCTTTGTAGGTTATCTGCTTCTTTCACTTTACAGCTCATAGGAGGGCCTCTTTTGTATTTATTTTGGCCAGTCTAATGACTGTGTGTTGTGGTATCTTCCTGTCTGAAATGAATCTCCCAGGAGTCCTTTGAGCATCTTGTACCTGGATATCTAGCTTTTTAGCAAGGCCAGGGAAGTTTTCCTCCATTATATCCTCAAATAGTTTATCCAATCCTTGTGTATTTTCTTCTTTACCCTCAGAGATGCCTATACATTCTCATGTTAGGTCTCTTCACATAATCCCACATTTCTTATAGGATTTGTGCTTTTCTCTTATTTCTCTGCCCTATCTCTGCAACTGACTTATGTAATTGAATGGTGTTATCTTCAATTCCTGATATTCTTTCTTCTGTTTGATTTAGCTTATTCTTGAGGCTTTCCACTGTGTTTTGTAATTCCTTGAATAAATTCGTCATTTCTAGAAGTTGTGTTTGATTTTTTGTTAATATTTCAATTTCTTCAATGAATTTTTCTTCCAGGTTCTGGATTTTTTTTTTTTTTTTTGTGGTTTCTTTGTGTTGCATATCCATTTTCTCTTGCATACCATTCAGTTTTCTTAAAATCTACATTTGAAATTCTTCTGTTATTTTAGTGTTCTGAATTTGATTAATATCCATTGATAGAGAGCTGGTGTTCCCCTTGGGGGTGTACTTTCAGTTTGATTCTACATATTTCCAAAGTTCTTTCACTGATTCTTTCCCATCTGGAGCAGCTATTGCTTCTTGCCTTTAGATTTTTGTTTAGATAATGATATTCTCAGTTTAGTCTCTGAGCCATTAGATGGTGTTTGTGGGTGAGATTTGACTACACCTTTTATCATAAGTCAGTAAACGCAGTAAAAGGATGTACAAATTGACCTCCCTGTCAGTAAGTGGCACTTGCTGGGAGAAGCAAGCTGCAGTGTTGTTTTTCGGTCCAGCTCTCATTCCTGTGGAGACGCACTCTAGTGCCTCAGGTAGTGGGTGGGTCCTTGGAACTTCCAGGTTTGTCTTATTCTCCACCTCAGCTGGCGGGGGGCAGATCGGGGAGTGAGGCTGGGCAAGATTGGGTGAGTCTTCCCTCCACCTGCACAAATGCTGTTAGCAGGGATCAAAGGTGTTGTTCTCTGCTTCTGGGCAAAGCTGCCAGGGAGTGGCTGAAATGGCTCCATTCATCCAAAAATTCTTCACATGGAGGTGGGACTGTCTGACACCTGCAGTCTGGAGCAGGCTTCACTCGTTTCCACCCTTCCCTATTCCTTGGTTTCTCCCAGACCTCTGCCAGCAGGCAGGACTTCAAGCCAGTGGATCTCCCCCGACTGTGATGCAAGCCCGGAGAGTCCTTGCCCAGGCTCAGCCTGAGCTGGGGGCATGGCCCTCGTGTGCGAGCGGGGTGGCCCGTCGCGCATGCTGCAGGTAGGACCCACTCTGAGCTGCCCTTGAAGGCACATATACCTCAGTAGAATAGTTCACAAATATCCCTCTATGCCCCTGGCAATGCGATTGAGACCTGGATGTACGGGATCTGGCCTGCAGTCCTGTTCCCTGGGCTCCAAAGATCACTCCCTGATCCTGCCAGGGAGAAGAAGGCTGTTCTCAAGTCACCCATGGGTTCTCCAGCTGGATCAATGTCTGTCTGCCTCAGGATTTGTCTTGCTCTGCTGGAGTCACCAAGCAAGCAGCACCTGGAAGTGAGGGCGAGTAGGGAGCTCACAACCCAAGTATCCCTGAATCCACTGCAGGGCCCCAAAAGAAAAAGTTCCCATTCCCTGCTGATACCTCTAAGTGGTAGCTAAATTGTCTCTCTCAGCAGCTTTGGGTAGGGGATGGGAAGGGGAGAATGAAGCAATATGGCACCTTCCAATCAGCTCAGGTCTGTGGGGCAGAAGGGAGCTGGCAGCCTGGTGCCCTGTCCTTAAGAGACTCACTGCTCACTGGTGGCAGCTGTCTCTGGGCTGGTGTTCGCAGATCTTTCCAGCAGCTCAGGAGCCCACCAGCAGTCCGAGATGCAAGGGAGGGGAAATTTAACCACTCCACCTACCCTCGTCACTGCTCTCCAGGCCTCTTGGGGTTTAGACCCTGCTGATGCCTTTCTCCTTCCAGTTCTGCTCCGCAACTTCTTCCCGTGGAGTCTCCTGTAGTTTCAGGTACCCTTCTTTTTGATGCTCATCTGATCTGTTTGTCTTTCTGTTTATTTTTTTCACTTTCATCTAAAATCTATTTTTCTTGCAAAGACACTCTGGCTGGTGTTTTTTTCTCATCTGCCATCTTGCACACCAATGCAATCCTTGGCTTTTGAACTCAAAAACTTTATTTCTTATTTATAAAGAATATTTGTTATCTAGTTTTGAACTCTCCACACTGCTGCCAAGAGCTCCTCTGAACTGCAGAAGGAAGTAGAAGAAAAAAGGAAGCAAAATAGTTAAGCCTGCTTATGGCTGGGCTCATGCTTTGCCTCTTCCCTACTCAGGTTTATTTCAAAGCAGGCGGAGGGTGTATTGATAAAAACCCCCAAGATAAGTTTGGATGTTCAAAAGTAGAGGCAACCAGTTTTAGGAATTCAACAGATTCTACTCTTGTAGATATTTCCTATCTTGTCAAAGGCGTGAGTCCTGAAGGCTTTTTTTGGTATCCAAGAAAGTCTCCATAATGATTTATGTTTTTTTTTTATGATTCATGGGAAGGTAACTAAAACTTTCCACTGCCTTCAAAGAGAGTGAGCAATTAGTTGAAAGAAAGAATTAGCAGACTATATTAATTTCTCAGTTTTGGTTGCTTGATGCTATTGTAGACATGGAGTAATGATAGATGTGTCACAGACTGACAGTGGGAACAGATGCAGAGATAAAGGCCAAAAGAGACAGGGCCATCTCAGCAGATGACATTGTAATGCAGAGGCAGCCACAGACCAGATATCTTCTACTGGCCTCCTTCTCCTCCATATGAGCCTCTAAAAATTAGGTACCAATTTGAGGAGAAAGAAAAAGGGAAATTGTGAATAAACAACATTTAAACCTCAGATGATCAAGGGTAGCAGGAAATGATTAAAATTCTATTTTCAGTGATCCAGCATGGTGGGGCTTAATGCTCATTTATTCAACATATATTTATTGAACAATTGCTATGTGCCAGCCACTGTTCTAGATTCTTGAGATATACTGGGGACAGAGATCTGTGCCCTTATGGAGCATACATTCTAGCAGGTGACACAGAAAAAAAGTGACTAGGAAAGTTTCAGTATTAAATAGAATGGTCAAAGTTGGCATCATTTTGGAGGTAAGATTAAGCAGACTCTTGACAGAGGTGAGGAGTTTAGCTAACCTGATATTCAGGAGAAGAATATTTCAGGTGACAGTGAACAGCTAGAACAAAATTCGTAGGGTAGGAGTACATCAGACTCATTTAAGAGAAAGCAAAGAGTAGGGGAGTTATAGAAGATGAGGGCAGAGAGTTAACAGGGGACAGATCTTTGGGGCTTACAGCTCATTTTACAGAATTTGGATTTTACTTTGGGTAATACAGGACTCCATTACAGTGCTGAGAAAAGGAGGAAAATGATCAGATTCACCTTTTCAAAGGATCATTCTGTCTGGTGCCATGAATATAGACAGAAGGGATAAAAGTAGGGATAATGAGATAAATTAGGAGATTATTGCTGTAATTCAGGCAGGGGATAATAGTAGCCATGGTAAAAGTAAGTGCAGTGGTCAGATTTTGAATATATTTTAAAGGCAGAGCCAATAAAATTTCCTACTGGATTAGATGAAGTATATGAGAGAAAGAAGGAGTCAAGAGAACTCCAAAGTTTTTTGTCCTGAGTTACTGGAAGAATGTACTTGTAATTCACTGAGTTGAGAAAGGCTGTCTGATGAACAGGTTTGGAGTTGGAGGAAAGATCAGGAGACTAATCTTGGGCATGTTCACTTTAAGATGTCTATTTGGCAGCCAATTGAAATTTTGAGCATGCAGTCAGATACATGAAGCAGATGGGTCTCGATTGGACATATTAAGGAGTCTTCAGCACAGAGATAGTATTTAAAATCATGGGGCTGAACTGAGGGCTGGTTCCCTGTTAATATGTTTGAGTAATTTTCTAACAGACCACTATCTTGCAATAACAACCATAAATTATAGACAAAATACCAAAAAGTTGGGGGCTTTGGGGATTTAAGCCAGGCAGATTATGGAGGAACATTAAAACATGTAAACAGTAACTGGCATTGGGTGAATTTCTCATTTTTATAACTTTTAGCCTGAATACCATCATCAGTAGTTTCTTCAAGGAGTGTCTAAAATTCTAACAGAAAATCTTAAGTTGCTCTGAACTGAAGAATAAAAAGACAGAATTTGGGGCAACCACAGACAGTAGAAAGGTAATGGGGAAACAAAGAGCCAGAAAGGGGAGGTCTACTTTCTGTGTATAAACTCTAACAAGTCTCTGGCTGACACTTGAACCATTCATACGTGGGAAAGACTTTGGCTGAGGGCAAAAGAAGTGAACTGACATTTGAGCTACCTTAGGAGAGAAAGGGTTTGCAGTTTGAGTTCAATTAAGTTAACTATCTAATAAAAAAAAATTCTACTTTTTGGAGAAATAGAATATAGAATCTCCACAATATAACATTTACAATATTCTGAATATAATCCGAAATTACTCAACATATGAAGAATCAGTAAAATGTGACCATTCTCAAGAGAAATAACAATCACTGGAGGCCAACCTTGAGATGACTCAGATGTTAGAATGATCAGGCAAGGATTTTAAGTTTGCTATTTTAACTGTGCTCAATGAAGAAAGAAAAGATACTTACAATAGATGAAAATATAAAAATTCTCAACAGAAAAACAGAAAACAAAAAAGAACCAAATGAAAATGCTAGAACTAAAAAGCACAGGATCTGAATTAAAGAATTCATGGGTGTGCTTAACAGCAGCATGGAGATAACAAAGAAAAGAGTCAGTGAACTTGAAGAATGATCACTAGAAATTATCCAATCTGGAAAAGTAAGAAAATAAAGATTCACGAATTTGAGCAGAAATTTAAGAGTCTGTGGACAATATCAAAAAGACTAACAACAGGAATTGGAATTCACAGGAGAGGAAAGAGAATGAGTCGTAAAAAGCACTTGAAGAAAAAAGTGGCTTAAAATGTCTCCAATTTGGTCAAACATTCAATAATACAGATTCAAGAAGGTAAGCAAACCCAGATCAAGGTAAATATAAATCAAACTATTCCTGGTCACATCATAGTCAAACTTCTGAAAACCAAAGGTAAAGAGAAAATATTTAAAGCAACAAGAGAAAAATGACAAATTGTCTACAAGGGAACCATGATTCACAGAGCCACTGACTTCTAATCAGAAACCATGGACACCAGAAAAATGTCTTGAAAGTGCTAAAGTAAGTTGTGGAACTAGATAAGATCACTAAGGGAGTAGATAGAGAAGAGGAACTTAGGCATTAAGTATTACGGATGTGATAAGAGAGAGATGAAGACCAAGAATGTGATTGAGGTGTCCTGGAAAATGTATCAAAAGGGAGGGAATTATCAACTGTGTCAAATGCTGCCGATAAATCAAGGCCAGACACCTGGCCATTGGATTGAGCAACATGGAAGTAAATAATTAATCTTGAGAGGAGCAGTTTGGGTATAATAATGGGTTTAAAGCTTGGTTAGAGTGGGTTTAGGAGAGAATGAGAAGAAACAAATTGGAAATAATAAGTTAAGGCAACTCTTTCAAAGAGTTTTACCTTGCATGGGGAGGAAGAAATGGAGTAGTAGTTAACGTACAGAGTGGGGTCAAGAGAAGCTTTTGTTTTGTTTTGTTTTGTTAGCATGCTAATTAGCATAATCCATTAAAGAGCAGAACAAAATTCCAAATATAGGATAAAAAGGGAGAGAATTGTCTAGTGCTAGCAGGTCTGTAGAAAAACAAAACATTTGAGCTAGAATTGCACATATGAATATGTGACTTTAATTATCGTATCTCCTCTATATTACACAAAGCCCTTTACTCCCCAGACTTCACTATGTACAATTTGTTCATTTTTCAATGTAATATTTGAAAAGTACATCTACTAAAATTATGTCAAATTTTATGATTTTATAGAGTAGCATCTTCTATTTGTTATTTTGTATTTTTAATTTATGGACATCCTTCAAATAATGACAGATTACATTTCAAAAATTATTTTTTAAATTATTTTAAACTCAGAATGCATTTTTCTGACAATATTGGTGTTATGTGTGGTAGTTTATCCTGGCCAGTTCACAAAATCCTATAAAGTAATTGAATTGTATTACTAATTATTTGGGATGTTTCAGCTATTAAGACTTTTATTTCTATGGTAAAACTTATTCTAATTTCCAACCCAAGATTCTGGAACACATCTCCCATTATGAAGTGAGCCTGAAGGTCGGAGTGGAAACACAGCCTCCTATTCACACTCCACACCCTCATCTTCCAGCAGTGAGGGGAAGATATTAAGGCTCTCATGGCATCAAGGATTGAAGCAATGGGATAATGGAGATCCTGGACATTTGTTTCCTCACCAGTGAAAATTAAATGAAGACCCAGGAGTCACTACAACTATAGGGATGAGAAGGAAGTTTCAGCAGCTAGAGTGTGGTGGTGAGTTTCTGGCTTCATAGCTGCGTATATACGAGGGTGTGTTAAAGTCTTTCTGTGCTGTACAGGTTATATGTGTGCATACATGTGCTGTTTTTTTCTGTACATACTGAAGTCCTGTCGACTTGTAAACCCAACATCTAAAAAGTGTCAGTGAATAAAGTTTCATCCAGATCTCTACTTTTATGATTAAGAGATAAGTGGCCATTAAGTTAACTAATGGTAGATTTATACCAACATATATTTTAAAGTATTTACAGGAAAAGACCATTTCTTACACATTCTGCACTTACAATATTGTGCAATGATAATTAGTGCATGTGTGTAATGCTGATGCACAGGGCAGGGAAAAAATTCTGAAAGGAATTATGAATCATCCATAGTTAAATTATTTTCAACATAGATTTAGTATTCTTTGTAAATCTTTGAACATTGACAAACCATATAATTTGTGGGTAAAAGGAATGTTAATCAGAACAGCTCTCAATCATGGGGGTGAGAACTTATGATTGTGTCCTTAAGTGGAGAGACATTTTATTTAGATTCACTGAAGTAAATTTTTCTTTCTTTTCTTCTTGATCTTCTGGGTCATTGTTAAACTGTCTCCATTTACCGTTTTCTGCTTATATTGAAAGATAAGGCTGATATTTTTAGATACACATTGGCCTTAAGAATTGAAGGTACATTTGCCTATTAGTGAGGATATTGAATGACTTCAAACTTGCTAGTTAGAATATTTCTTATCTCAAATACACCAGGGAAGCACAAGGGTTCAAAAGGTTTAGAGTCACTGTAATTATGACTCATTGAGAATATGAATTACAGCTGAGTAATTTTCTTTTCTTGCTTCAAAAGAAATGGGTACAGAGATGTATATTTTGAATACTTACAGAGTCTTAATTGCCTACCATGAGGTAGTATTTAGGAGCATGATTAAATCGATTAAGACACATCTATAGAAAGGAAACCTCTAAGAGGGAATGTACTTGTTAATGCTGCTTCTGAGATTGAATTTAAGATTTATGGCATTTTTCTACTTTCTAAAAATTGCACCTGGTTTATGTGCACAGTGTTAGAAACTAGCCGAATTGTTCATCAATGATATATTTTATGCTTATTTATTGACATTTTTCTCAAATAATAGTTGTTATTTCAAAACTCCTCACTTTTCAGAAATGGCATATGCTTAAGTACCAAGATCTCTTCTCTGGAATTGTATTCTTCTAAGATATCACTGGTGCTGTGATCAGGAGCTATTTGTTCAATCGTGACCTGTGGGGCTTTCTTAACCTCTTATAAACTTAAGTGCCAATCACCAGGCTGGATATAATTATGCTTTGGTGATTTCTTTGAGCTTTAAAGACTAATGGATAGCCTCAAGTATTTAAATAACTGCTTGAACTTTTTTAATTGATACAAACTGTCTGTAATAATTCCACTTCATCTAGTATGGCACCTGAAGAGTTTATCTTAGGTTTATGTACTTAATTGATAGTGTACAATGGTACATGATATATGAGCTTTTGTCTTACTGAACTGCATGTGAGATAACTATTCTAAGCTATATTTTAAATCTATATACCGACTTCATAAACTAAAACAATGAAATCAATGTTTATATACTAGATCTGCAAATTTAATATTTTCTAATATTTCCTTTGTAAACATACTAAAACTTATGCTCCAAATGATTGTTTCTATTTTTTTACATTGCAAATTTATATGGACACACATTTATTTTTCAATTAAAATTAGAATATCCATATGAAATTTATGAAAGCATACAAAATGATTTAACATTTAATTATAATAAATAATCATTTGAAGACTTTCATTTTCATTGTAGGGTTTTATCGATTTCCTGTGTTAAAAATAATCAAGATTCATCTGGAGGAATAATTAAGTTCAGAGATTATTGTTCTATAAAAATAAGATAATAAAGTGTACATTAAATATTGATCTGAATCGTGATTGATATAATATGAATTTTTATAACAGAAATTGTGGAAGTAAAAAGAATTATAAACAAGAAAATTATTTTTGGAATTTCTCATTGAGAATTAACCTTAGTATCACAGATTTGCAGTAGCTAGATATTTCTGAGTATGGCATCCTGTTCTGCAATGTGCCTGCCACGTGATATTAAGCAAGTTATGAGACTTCTGTGAACAGCTGTTTCCTCATCTCTAAGGCGGGGAAATAATTATGTCAAATACTCAACACTTTTTGATATTTCATGGACACAGTAAATGCTACATCATCATTATTATTCCCACAGAAAAAATTGTCCTATTACTCTTTAGTTTCACTTTGATTATAATCAGAATTATAATCAGATTTGGCGTTAGATTGCCTTGAACTCTTTTCAAACACAAAATTATGCCCTCAAAATATTAAGATCTGACACCACTTATGCTATGCATAAGACTATTTCAGAGAGTCTGAAGGAAATTTATTTTTCTGTAAGGTAACTACTTGAGAAAGTCACCATTTATTTGAATGTACACATTTTGGTATATTTGAAAACAACAGTGATACTCTATAATCACTCCATATATTGATGCATTTTTATTTATTGTATTCTCTTGATAAGTAGAGGATTATATAAAATTACATGTCATTAGATATTAAATCTAAGTCATGAAATGGATCATTTCCAGATTGCTGACCTGTATAGTAGTATAAATCTATTATTTTTGGTGTTTTTGTTTGATAATTTTTATTTGAAAAGAAGTTTGTGTGAGTGTATGCATGTATGTCTTTTTTTTCTTTTAAGTATTTGAAACTAGTGTGATATAGTAAAAAATCTCCGAAACAAATCTTTGTTATGGTATTGTGTAGGTATATAATTTTAGGATTCTGTATGACCAATAAGAAATGCCTTATAATTAAGGAGCATATGCCTAGTCATAATTTTTATTTAAAAGAAAGTAGAGGCATTTGCATATGTCTTCTCTATTGTTGGGAAAAAAAAAAGGGTATGAGCCATGGTTTAAAAAAACAAAAATCAAAAAACTGTATGTACTTGACTCTACTACCTCCATTAATTCTTGGAAACAGATTATAATTTTGTAGATTGATCATTTTGGTGTGTGTTTTACCTCTGGTTTCAGAAACTAATGGATACAGCAGAGTTATGTATATAGAATTTTCTTTTTTTCTGGTAGCTACTAGCCACATAGGGATATGAGCACTTGAAATTTGGCTTGCATGACTAAGAAACTGAATTTCAAATTTTATTTACTATTAATTGATTTATATTTACATTTGAATAGTCACATATGGCTAGGGGATGCCATATGGGACAGTATGTTTCTGGATTTATGCACAATTTTCATACATGGTTACATTTATGTCTTGCTTTGCTGCTGACAATGCCTGGGGTACCAGTGCCTTGGCATGCATATCCCTGAACCAACCCCCTCATCTTACAGAAATGGTCCAAGCAGAAGATTACAAAGCAACAGACAAGCAACGCTGAGGCTCAGATCTCTAAATTTTGTGTCCCAGTTTCAGAGTCCCCAACAGAACTTAATTTCTGATTTTCTTATGATAAGTGATAAACTTGGCACTTGGTGATAATGATATTCAACAACCATAGTAATTAAACTCTAAGTACCTTTCTGTGGTATGGTGATAAGAATTGAGAGGAAAAAAAGACAGAATAAAGGAAGCATTCTTATGACTAGTCTCTGCCCCTTATCTCTCCAGTGAATTCGTTGACAGAAATGGCTATGTTCTTAATAATAGGCATTTTCACTGGGATTAGTAACAAATTATTAGTTGGAGTTTGTTATGTGAAAGCCACTAGGTTGAGTAACACAATCATATTAGATAAAGAATGACATCAATATGAATCAAATAGAGCTACTTTTAAAAATTATTTTCTGATAATAAAACCATAGACTATTTTAATAATAGTAAACTTGTTATAATGAAGTACACAGGGTTAGTGATTTGGGGATCAAAGGGCCATTGCACATAAATCACTAAACAAATGCCATCTAGAGACTCAGACAAGAATTTTTATGTCTTTTCATTTAAATCCAGATTTTCTCTTACTAGGAGAAAATCTCAAATTACCAATATATAAGAAGCAAATTAGTGCAATGTGCTCTTCAAAGTTACCTTTATTATGATAGAACATAGAAGAAATTGTCACATAGCTGTTTTCATCTTCTCAATCTGTATTTCACAGTGGCTCTTTTAAGTCATTCAGTTTTCCCTATTATTAAATGTATTTATAGGATGGCACACAATGAGAAAGGCTGACTCCTGTTATTTCAATAAGAATAATTTCCACAAAGTTTTTGCAGGATTAAACATTCAAGATTTCATGACCTCCAATCCAACTGCTACAAACTTTGTGGTAGAGTTTCAGTAGATGCTGATAATATTTCTGCCAGAAATTTGACCAGTCTCAAATTCTACTCACAGGTATTCTTGAAATTAAGAATAGCAAGCTGTTAACTACCTGTAGGGGCTCATCTTTTAAAAACTGTTTATAATATTCTGGTGAGACATATAAAATAATTTCCATCACCAACAAAATTTTTCTTGTGGAAGCAACAGATGCTTTGAACTTTAAGTGTTTATATATTCTGAACTTACAATGAAGACATGTGCTTTTTATTTCCTTGAGACAATTTTTTAAAATCTTCTGTTTAAATTGTTATTCTCTGAGCTTTAGTAATAATTATAGGTTCATACTGAACAACTCATCAAATCTTGGAAGAAAACAATAGAAATAATAGCAAGAGAGATTGAATTTAGAAAACCGAGTCCAAAATTGAGTTCAAAGCTAATTGCTCTTGTTTTGGGTCTACGTGATACAAATTGGATACTTACACGGTTTTGATGTACTAATTCCTTTTGTGATATGCAATTTAAAAAAATCTGTATAGGTAACCTATTAATATGAAGCTGGCATTCACTTAAACTTGCTATCTCCCATTCCATTGGAAAGATCTCTGTTTTGAACTATGGGAAACAAGGGCAAATATACATATTTCTTATGATAAATTAATAATAAAGGGAGAGATATTATTACCACATTGTAAATTATACAGTAAGCCTTAGGTGTCTTCTTTAGTACCTTAAACACCCAAGAAATTTCACTAGTTGGCAGCAATTGGAAATGCATATTAATTGTATACCTCATCCCACATTTGAAATAAAAGGAAAACATCAGAAATAGACTAATTCTTGTTCCCTTTTGAATATCATATTTTAATTTCTTTTATGTTTCTTTAATCTTTTCAGCAGTGCTTAAGGATTTGGAAGATGTTGATTAAAGCATTTCCTCTGATTAATTATATTTTGGCTTTCAACTGTTTTATTTTATTTTAAAATCAAGTGCACACACATTGTCTGGATTATACGAGCATCTGCTCTTCCCAGTCTCTGCAAATATTTATATAAATCTAACTGCCATCCTGATCCCTCCAAGTTCTCACTGCTTAGCTAATCCTGATTGCATTTCCTCATTAAACCATCTTCAGGATACAGAAACACAAATAAAATAGAGTAACGACCTACATTTCAGGGATACTTGTGTGTGTGGCTTGCCACTTAACTCATGTTATTAAATTCTCAGAATTCATTCTGAAGGAGCAGGATTTTCTTTACCTCCTCTTTCTTTAATTATACATCTTATTATTATTAATCTAAAATTTATAGACATACCTCATTTTATTGTGATTTGCTTTATTGAGCTTCACAGATATCACAGTTTTTACAAATTGAAGGTTTGTGGCAACTTAGCATCTATGAAGTCTATCAGTGCCATTTTTCCAACATTTGCTCACTTGGTTTCTGTGTGTCTCTGTGTCACATTTTGGTAATTTTCACAGTACATCAAACTTTTTCATTATTATTATATGTGTTACGGTGATCTGTGATTAGAGATCTTTGATGTTACTATTGTAATTGTTTCAGGGCACCACGAACCTAGCCCATATAAAACAATGAACTTAATTGATAAATGTGTGTGTTCCGATTGCTCCACGAACTGGACATTTCCCTGTCCCTCTCCCTTCTGCTAACTTTGGATTTGGTTTATTTTTGTTTTTCTAGTTTCCTGAGGTGTGATGTTAGATTGTTAATTTGTGATGTTTCCACTTTTCTCATGTAGGCATTTAGTACTATAAACTTCCTTCTTAGCACTGCTTTTTCTGTATTTTGTGTTTTCATTTGTCTCAAAAAATTTTTAATTTCTTTTTTTTAACATGTTTTATAAGCATTTATTGAGTTGCAACATCAAATACAATGTAAATTTCATGTCATACATCTTCATTTGGAAATTTTCTGCATGGGCTAGATTAGTTAAAGTTTCTTAAAAGACCAGTGACATTTGAACTGAAAAGATCTTTTTTTTCTTTGCCGACTTAGAAAATCCTCCTATAGCAAGTGAAGCTCTTTTCCACTGATCTAAGATCATTCCTCTAGGATTCAAAATTAAAGTCAATGTCTCAATGTTGTTCACTGTCAATTGCATGCTTGCAAAGCTTGAGATATCTTTAAATGATAATCCTGGAACACAGTATAGAGCCTGCGTTGGTACAGACTGTGCTCCGTCAGTGAAGATAAACACAGTTTTGATAATTAGTGTGGGAGGGAATCTTCTTATTAATGACTTCAACAGGATCTAAAATTGGCATTTGTCAGACAAACCATTATAAGCTGAAGGTCAGTTGTGCTCTGACATCGGACTTAATCATTTGCATTCTGATAAACACATCTCTATCATAGAAACACTGCAAGTTTCTTGATATCAAATACTGTACACAGTTCTCTACTTCCTTAACAATTCCAGCAGCATGCACTCTCATTTATACTGCTCTCTGTAGATCCTTCCATGAAGCTACAGCTTGATAGTTGAACAGGTGTGTCTGATATCATAATGAAAATAATTCCACAAATGAAAATTAGGTTTGTTTTTTTTTTTGTAGGCTCCAGACTTAGCTATAAAATGCTCTGGGCTTCCTTTATAGAAGTTTCCTTTATGTAAGAACTTAACTACTGATAAGGTTTCCTTGCAAACTGGCAAATAAAAAAGATCACTCCCAACAGAACTTTTGTTTTTGATTTTGTTTTTTTCTAGCTAAACACAGAGTAGAAGACTTTTGGGGTTAATTTAAAATACACTTTACAGGTAGAGCTTAAGTTGGGAAGAGTTTTTATTCAGTTGTTAACAAATATTTGCATCCTTTTAGTTATCTCTGAAGAAAAGAAAATATGGAATATGAGGCTCAAAATTCATTAGTTCTTCGAAGTATCTGTGCATAGTTTGGGTTACCACATTTTATGCCCCAATTTAAAAGTCATTCAAATTCACATTTCTCTCAGTTACAAACTGAGAGAACCAGTCTGGCTGACTGAACCAGATGGCTGGTAAGTATGCTGAGTTTCATCTTCTTTATCTCAAAATAATTTTCTCCTCTTCATATAGACTTCAATGGAAAGCAAATTGTGTGAGGAGAAAATGTTATTGATGCTTACACAAGTTTTTTTGGGTGATTTAATGTGAGTCAGTCTTGGTAAATATGGAAAGAAATTGGGGCCATAAGATAAATTTCCAAGGCCACAAATTATCCCTAGCATGCCAAATAAATGCTTTTTGCTTAGAAATGAGTGTAACTTGTCCCAGTGTAACAGAGGTAAAAGTATGAAAAAGGGAAACACAATGTTTTACGAGTTTTGTCTTTAAAACCCCCACCCTTTTTTTGGAATTAAAACCTGTATTCCTGCCGAGGCCAGAAATCAAAGGGGCAGAAAAATGTTCTTTGTTGTTTGTTTTCTGGTATCTTATACCACAGGAGATGGCTCAAGAATTGTCTGGACAAGAATCACAAGATCATCATCACTGGAGATAAGGTTGACTGAAACCACCAATTATTGTTAAACAATAATAGTTCAAAGCCACAACATGTGACACTGGTCACATAGACCCCAGCCCAACCACAAAAAACCCATCTTTTAAAAAGCACTGTTTTTATATTTAAAGCCAGGATGGCAGTCTTTGAAAAACTAGTCCACTGCCCTCCTCATTTGCTGGCAGATCTACAGACTCTTTCCTTTTCCTTAAATCACTTGTCCTCGTTCCTTGCTCTTACTGATTTGGCCTCAGGAGCAAGTACCGAACTTTCAGTAACATCAGTAGAACCAAGGAATTGCAAGAGCCACAAATTTTAAAAACAAACCAACTTCCAGGTTTGACTGAAATGTTTTCTGATTGGTGTAGCCAAGCAATGTTATGTATTTAAGAAATTCTCAAAGTATTTTCTGCCAACTCTGCCAATATATTTGGGAGGAAAGACACACAATTAATTTCTGTCTTTCTTTTTTGACCCAGAGATTATTCAGATACATGTTGCTTAATTTCCATGTGTTTGCATAGTTTCTAAAGTTTCTCTTTGTATTGATTTCTAGCTTTATTCCACTGTGGTCCGAGAAGATACTTGATATAATTTCAAATTTTAAAAGTGTGTTAAGATTTGTTTTGTGGCCTAAAATGTGGTCTATCTTGGAGAATGTTCCATGTGCTGATAAAAATAATGTATATTCTGTGGTCTTTGGGTGAAAGGTTCTGTAAATATCTGTTAAGTTCATATTGTCTAAACTCTAATTTATTAAAGTCCAATGATTCTTTGTTGATTTTCTGTCGTGGTGATTTGTCTAGTGCTGTGAGTAGGGTGTTGAAGTCCCCCACTATTATTGTGCTGTTGTCTATCTCTTTCTTTAGGTCTAGTAATATTTGTTTTGTTAATCTGGGTACCCTGTTGGCTACATATATATTCTGAATTTTTATGTCCTCTTGCTGAATTGATCCCTTTATCATTATATAATGACTTTTCTTCTTCTTTTTTTACTGTTTTGATTTAAAGTCTGTTTTCTATATAAGTATAGCTCTTCCTACTCATTTTTGGTTTCTGCTTGCATGAAATATGTTTTTTCTCTCCTTTACTTTTAGTCTATAGGTTTCTTTATGGGTAAGATGAGTTTCTTGTAGGCAGCATATAGCTGGGTCATAATTGCTTTTTTAATATTAATTCTGCCAATCTATATCTTTTAAGTAAAGTATTTAATCTCTTCACGTTTATGTTTAATAATGATGTGTGAGGCTTTCTTATTGTCATATTGTTAGTTGATTTCTAGTTGTTTTATAAATTCTTTGTTTCTTTTTCTCTTTTTGCCATAGTAGTTTGCTGAACTTCTCTTACATTGCTCTTTAATTTCTTTCTCTTCCTCTTTTGTATGATTGTTTCATAAGACCTGTGAGTTTTATATTTTTGTATGTTTTAGTGATGGTGAATATTGATCTTTCATTTCCATGTTTAAAAGATCTTTGATCATTTCATATAGGATTAGTCTAGTGGTGACAAATTCTCTTAGTGCTTGCCGTCTGGGAAAGACTTTATTTCCACTTCATTTATGAAGCTTATTCTGGCAGGATATAAAGTTATTGGTTCACAGTTTTTTTCTTTCAGCATTTTCAAAGTGCTATTCCATTCTCTTCTAGTCTGCAAAGTTTATACTGAGAAGTCTTAATTTTTAAGAAATACATTTTATAAGGTTATTACTACCGTAGATGTGATTTTTCCAATGGATGTGGGTAAAGTAAATTGAAAACCTGAAAAAAATTCACCATTGTAGATACCAATGAGACTATTTGATTCATGGGAATAAATCCAAATATTAATAGTAACAAGAATTTGAAAGATGTTGATTACAACCCTCATGGATGACTTTGAGAGGTTCAAGAACCTGAAGATTTGGTGGAAATAGCAAGAGAACTAGAATAGAATCAGGGCCTGAAGACTTGACTGAATTGCTTCAGTTTTATGATAAAACTTGAATGGATGAGGAGTTACTTTCATGGATGAGAAAAGAAAATGATTTTTTGAGATGGAATCTACTCCTGGTGAAAATGCTGTGAACATTGTTGAAATTACAAAAAAGGATTTATAATATTATGTACTGTTATTTGATAAACCATCAGCAGTGTTTGAGAAGATTCACTTCACTCTTGAAAGAAGTTCTAACGTGCATGAAAAGCTACCAAACAACATTGTGTATTACAGAGGAATCTTTTGTGAAAGAAAGAGTCAATGTGGCAAAACTTCATTTTTGTCTTATTTAAGAAATTGCCACAGCCACCCAATCTTCAGCAACCACCACCCTGTTCTATCAGCAGACATCAACATTGAGGCAAGAGCTTTTACCAGCAAAAAGAATACAGTTTGCGGGAGGCTCAGAATATTTTTGCATTTTTAGTGATATTTTAAAATTAAAGTATGCATTTTTTAGACATAATGTCACTGTACACTTAACAAACTACAGTATAGTGTAAACATAACTCTTATATGCACTGAAAACCAAAAAATTCTTGACTTGCTTTATTGTGGTGGTCTGAAACAAAACCGGCAACAATTCTGAGGTATACTTGTAATTGGGATATAATGGCTAAGATCTTATCCAGAGGATATGCTGTTTTGTTGTTTTCCATAAAATTCATATGGCCAAAAATTTAGAATTTATTAGGAAGTTTAAAGGTAATACATGAATGTTGAATATCTCCTATATTTGTTTTCCCTTTATTCTTAGAATTTGTTCCTCTTCCTTTTTTATTTGTCTATGGGCTAAGAAAATATATAAAGATAGTAACTCTCCACAGGGATGGAATGCTAATACTTTCCATAAATATTTTCCTTCACCTGGGTTTCCTTAACTAATTACAGCTTTCTTATGGGGACAGTACTTTAATCTGGGCCCTTAATCTTTATTTCACGCTTTGATACAGAGTGAGAGACATCTATTTGACTTCATTTTACAAATTGTCCTTTGACCATGTAGTTTCTGTAGACAGAATGATTTTTTTATAGTAAATTTCTAAGACTGAGAATTTTTGTTCTTGCAGCTTTATGTAATTATGTTCAAAGGGGTTTGAATTAAAATGGAACAGATGTGTCCATCTTTAATTATGGTGTAACAAATTGTGTTACTCTAAGGCTTTATTAAGTGAAACGCTCATCTTTATGTAATAATGGGTCAAACAGCTTCAAAATGATATCAGTGAACACAGTGTATTGCCTATTCCACTTAGACTTCAAAAAGACTGTTAAAACTCAGAGCATGTGCATGTAAAGTCAGAAGAAACTATGGAAAATGTACATACTTGTTTTTTATTTCTAGTTAAGTGAAAACAATCGTTAGAAACATATGACATATTTTTATGTCATCTAAATAGGACAAAGTAGTTAAAATTTGACTTCACAGATATATATAAAAAAGAGTAATCGGATTATTCATTCTCTCTATCAGAAAATACCATTTTAGGGTTCCCTAACTTTCCTAAAAACCCTTTTGTATTCTTTTGTTTAAAAACTTTTTTATAAATGAGTGGCCAGAAAAGGACATTATTTTTTTGCACCACCTCTAAATCTGTATAACAAAATCCTTTTTAAGACTAGCTGGAAGCTACGTAGAGAACAAAAAAATAGCAAGAAGAATATGGATAGGTACAAATCCTTTGCCTTGAGCCCCATTTCAGTGTTTCTGTTTGTTAGTTGTACCACACTCCTTTTATGCTTCTGGACATCTTCAACTCCTTGTGATATTCCTTTCCCGTACCCAATCTGTCAACGATTATTATTTTTATTGTTGAATTTTTCTTCTTGATATTCTCTTGATGCTCCATTATCATCACTACTCTAACCCAGGCTCCATTACCTCATACTCAGTTTACCTTGTCAATTTTCCAGTGGGTTTTCTTGACATGGTTCTCTCCCTCTTTCCATTCTTTCTTCAATTCATTGCAAATCTAATGTAAAAATAATAATTTTAGTTTGACACATCTCGTCTTAAAATACCGTGATAGATTCAAGGCCATATTATGCAAGGTCATAATTTTTGGTCTAGTCTCCAGGATCATCTATAATCTCTAAGTGCCTCCTTCTTACCACTCCTCAATAAAGTGGGTAATAGGATCTTCCCTTCCTAATGTGCATTCAGTTTCAGTGTCTAAACATAGTTTCCTCCAGGCAGGAATATTCATTGCATCCCACCATACATATTTTTATCTTCTCCCCATGATCTTTGTTGAGCCTAGGATGCCCTGGGATCTGTCTCTTTTTCATGGAACCCTTCCTCTTTCTTGAAAGGCCAGATTTTCCATGATGCTTTCTTTTTTTTCCCCACTTTTCCTTTTCTCTAAGTTATTAATTCATTTTCAGTTCACACATTAATTGTTTTCCAAACTGGTGTGACTCCTCATAAAAATCTTAATTTCCTTGTGAAGACTTATTTATACAGTGGCTCAACTATAAGTATGAATTATCTCATTAATTGACACACCTTCTTTGAGGGATTCTTGTTTACTAGGATGCTCAAGAAAGATGAGATAGGCAAAAGAGAAAATTTGAGAAATGAATATTTTATTTTATTGCAATGTCTGTAAAAATGTTAGTCTTAAGGAAAAAATACACTAAATTCAAAGATGAGGAAAAAAATAAATTTCACAGAGCTGTAGTAAACACCAGATGTTGAAAGAGAAGCTTATGAGATTATCCCTTCAGCTTTCCTCTTTAAAAGACAAATTACAACAAAAAACCAAAATAAACCTAAAGAAACCATAGAGGACATTGAGCGAGAATGCAGAGCTATAGATTTCAAAACACGAGACGCATCCAGGGAGCCCTCTCAACATGTTTCTTCTCTATCCAGGAATAAGTCTTTAGGCCCCCATAATAATCTCTAATCATGCTCCTTTTCTTCCCCCCATCTCTTCCCCCAATAGACATATACACTGACATTTTTAGGATCCAAGAAAGGGAAAAACCTTGATTTTCTGGGTCAGGTAGGGCAGCAGAATAGGTAGCGTAGTTTGATACTTCTTCCTGCTAATCCTCAACACAGAACTCTGGCTCTCATCTGAGAACACACACCTTTAATTCTGATGAGTTAAAAATAAGACAAAGATTAAAACTGAGTTACTTATCTAATACCAGAGAATGAAGAAATGTTGTTCATTGTATTCACTTGCCTCATTAAGTGTATTTCACGACTTAAACATATGTAACATATATAGAATTTTGCTTATCTTTGAATAATAAATTCAAAAGACCAAAACTTCATTTATAGTAAAAAGTATGGAGTAGAGATGGAAATTCAAAGTACTATTCCAGAGTTGAATGCTACAAATGAATGGCATCTTCTTAGACAAATACATTGTTATTGTAGATCAAATAATGAGGTTCAAAGTGGACTTGGCTTCAGATAAGAGGTTAATTTTTTTCTAATTCCAAAATTATTATAATGTTTATTACAGAAAATTCAGATAAAGGCAAGAACAAAAAGCAAAAAGCTACCCTTAATCCCATCCCACCACCTAGCGATAACCATAGTCAATATGTTGGTGAACATCTTACCAAGATATAACTTTATGTAGGTAGGTGTTTTTGTAAGAATATTATCACATTATATACTGTCTAATAAAAAATTTTACTTAGCAATAAGTAGTCATTTCCATGTCAAATATTATAATATACTCAAACTTTGATGTCCAATGTAGGGCAACACTAAATGTAAGATAATTAATTCCCCATTTTCCTGTTAGAAGGTCAATTTATTTAGTTACAAAACATAATTAATGTAACATTTTAATAAATATTAAATTTATTGCTAAATTTTAATTAAAAAATCCCATACTCCATGATACTTCATTAATTTTTTTATCTATGGAGACATGCTTTTGAATCACCAGTTTTTCAGAGTTCATCTTTACTTTTATATTTGCTTATGATATTGTTACTGGAAATTTCATCCAAAGTCATAAGTATTCATTTACGTAACATTAAGATGTTTATTATTTTTGTTAATCTCCACAATATAACCATATATCATGTTGCTTTTAAAAGTGATCTCGTTCACTAGAATATCTAACAGTTGATACTGTGTAGTCAGACTCCAGGAATAAGTATTAAGTATATGCTAATCACCTATAATACTATTTTCTTACTATTTCAGTCATGCTAACTTTCTTTCCATCTAAATGTGTGTGTGTCTGTGTGTGTGTGTATACACACACACATAAAGCTAACATTGATGAAAATAATTTTAGGCTAATGTCTTTATTTATTTTTTTTATTATTCCAAGGTATTGTGAGGGTACAAACATTCTAGTTACACTTTATGTCTTTGCCTCACCCAAATGCGGGTTAAAGGCATGCCCTTCCCTCCCTTTAGTGCTCCCCGTGTCCTTTAGTTGTAGATTTGCTCCCCCGTCCCCCTAATCCCTAGAGGGTATTTCTGCCATGTGATCACCCTAGTGTTGATCAGTTAGTACCAATTTGATGGCGAGTACAAATGGATCCCGTTCTTCAGCTCTTGTGATGCCTCACTTTGGATAATGGCCTAAGTTTAGTCCTATTATTACATTTATTTTAAATAATTTTCTTGAGAATTATTATTTTTCTCTTCCAGATAAACTCTAGAAACATTTATCAAATGGAACCATTAGTATTTTGATTGAATTAATTAATTTGATTCGACGGGATTATAATTATGTTGAATTACAGACTAATTGAGGAAGTGTTGACATCTCCAATGTTTTCTACCCAAGCACAAGATATATCTTCTCATTTATTAAGTCATCCTTTACATACCTCGTGGAGTTTAATTGTTTATTTCATATACCATGTTTGGGTAAATTATACCAAGGGTTTTTTTTTTTAAAATGTCATTGTTTTGTTTTAGTTTATTTGTTTCACAACATTGTTGCTGTTGTAAAAAGTGATACTTTTTATTACATTTTTCATGACAATATATATACAGATGTTATATATGACCTAAACTGTATGCATTTGTCTCCTACTAGTCACTTACAGACCTCTTTTATTCCAGCGTCTCTAATCCAGTGGAGCATTGTAGTGAGGACATCATTCTCGGTCAGAGAAGCAGCAGTGGGTTTGTGACTAGCTCTGACACAACACACCGTGTGTCCTTTGAAGCCTCAAGTGTATCTTTAAGTTTCAGTCCTCTTACCCATAAAAGTATGATTTTCATGGCATTTACCTCATAAGACTATTACGAGGATTAAATTTGATGAAATATGTGGTATAATTTTCACAGTGCTTTTAAGTTCTCAATAAACATTGATTTAAGTAGTAATGATTTTGATAATTTTTCAGTGATTCTCATAAGATATATTCCTAGGATGAAACCTTGCATATTGTTTTCCAGTTTATAATCTGCTGAATTTTTTCTTGTTTAATTATGTTGGGACAATGTCACATGACAGCAATGGCAATGAGCTTTTTAGCCTTGTTCCTAACTTTATTGGAACAGCTTCAGGTATTTTGCCATTAAACTTAGTGCCTCTGATTGCTTTAAGTTTACATTTTTAAAGTCACATGAATAAAATATGTGTGTATACTTTCACAAAAGTTTTTCCTCCACATTCGGGAATGGCTATTTTATAATCATTTAATATCTATTAACTTGATCAGTTTTTTCTCTTCCAGATCATTATTATGGCAAATAATGTTTAGCATTGGTTTATTTTTCAGATATTGCTTAATTATTCCAGATGGTGAAATAAATGCTAACAAATAATGATAATTGCTTATTTTTCTGTGCTGTGTCACAAATGTTGGATTTGTAAAATTATATATATATATATTTTTTTTTTTTTTTTGAGACAGAGTCTCACTTTGTTGCCCTGGCTAGAGTGCCGTGGCGTCAGCCTAGCTCACAGCAACCTCAGACTCCTGGGCTCAAGCAATCCTACTGCCTCAGCCTCCCAAGTAGCTGGGACTACAGG
>CAUYSK010005300.1:0-75199 GCA_963575035.1 Avahi laniger | reverse complement strand
CTCAAGCAATCCTTCTGCCTCAGCCTCCCGAGTAGCTGGGACTACAGGCATGCACCACCATGTCCGGCTAATTTTTTCTATATATTTTTAGTTGTCCGATTAATTTCTTTCTGTTTTTGGTAGAGACGGGGTCTCGCTCTTGCTCAGGCTGGTTTCGAACTCCTGAGCTCAAACAATCCGCCCACCTTGGCCTCCGAAAGTGCTAGGATTACAGGTATGAGCCACTGCGCCCGGCCCCTTCTGTTCATACCTCTTAAGTAAAGGAGTTATTATACCAAGCCTCTCTGTGTTGCTGTCCTGGCAGCCACAGAAAGGGCTAATGACCCATCTTGCTTGGTTAAAGGGAAGATGAAACCACGTGAGCACAGTGTACTTACTGCCTCCTCCCCATGGCCTCTTCCCGTCAGCTGCTGTCGTCCCCACTGTCCCACCAGCGGCACCTGAGGGCTCTGTCTCCACTCAAAGGAACCCCATCAACTGGACCATCCTGGCCAGTGGTCTCAAACCTTTGCCCCTGACCCCTGACGACCTCATACATTTCCCTCCCTCAGCCCCACTTTCTGAGACCTTATCTGCAGAACTTCTCTAAGCACCAGCCCCCGGCCCCACCAGCGCAGTTGACACGTTGCCCACGTGTGAGGCTCTGCTGAAGGTGTCCCTGGCCCTGTGCTTCAGCTGCAGCGTACAAACGCCTCTCCCAGGCGGATTCTGACTCAGGTCTGCTGGAGCAGAGTTGTCTGCGTGACTAACAAGCTCCCGGGAATGCCGATGCTGCTGGCTGGCCTGTGGACCACACTTTGAGTACAAGGATCTAGACGAGTGGTTTGCAAAATTGGCTTTTAAAATTGCCTGGGTTGCACCCCCAACCAAGGAAACGAGAACCTCTAGGGGTGGAGTGCAGGCATCAGGATTGTTTCAGTCTCCCAAGGGGATTCCAGCGAGCACTGAGTTTGAGAACCTCTGTTCCCGGGCTGCTCGGAGCTGATGTCTCAGCCCAAAGCAGACTGCGGCATCTCGGGTGGCCTGTGCAGCTGTGCTGTGGGCAGAGGGTCAACCCCACCTGGCTTCGGAGTGTTGGAAAGAGCTCTTCAGTCCCTGGTACCACGAGGACTGTGTCAGGCACAGGCTTTGCTGTCTTCCAGTGGTCCTGGATGCAAATCTTGGCTTGTTTCCTTGTCGACCAGGAGAACTCAGATGTCGGCTTCTGCACCTCTCTGAGCCTCAGTCCCCTCCACTGTAAGACGGGGACTGTCACAGGCCCCACCTCACAGGGCTGCTGGGGGATTTGAGGAGCTCCCAAAAGGCACCCAGGTACCTCCTGGTACATAATAAGTGCTCAGTGAGTGATGGTATTAGGTTTTTTTTTTTTCCTTGCTTGACATCCTCGTTTTACAGGTGAGACTACTACGGCTCAGAGAGGTGGAGGCACTTTCCAGGGGCCACACAGCAAGTCAGTGATGGAACTAGGACTGACACTCGGGCTCCCAAATCCCTGTCACCCTTCTTTGGATGCCTGCCTTTCCTCTCTCCGAAGTCTTTCCACCCCTGACTCCCAGCCTGGGGGCTCCATTTGAATGGGAGAATCCTCCACGGGCACATGGGGGCTGCCCACTTTGGGAAGCCGGGTCCTGCTTTGTATGTGACTATTCTTGGAAGCGGCTGGGGGCTGGGGGGTCCTGCAGCTCCCATCTATGGACCTTCACCCAGCCCCCAGGGAATTCCAGGTTGTCACAGGCTTGTCTTGCCTTTGCCCTGGCTCCCACACCTCCGCCTCTCCCCTACCTCCGGCAAAAGTGCACAACCACAGAGTTGGCTTCCAACGAATTGCACTCTGAGAATTCATGGAGAGTCGTGTAAGGCCTCTGCGGCCAGCTGTGTGGCCTGGCTTTGAGGATTGCTGTTCCCGGAGATCCCTCCTGGAGCATGCGGGAGGAAGAGGTGGGAGGAAGAGGCGCCAGGCAGGGGTCCCAACCCAGAGCCCGGGAGAGCATGGGTCCCCCAAAAGCTGGCAGCTCCTTCCCTCCCTCACTCCTCCCCTCCTGTCTTGAACTCACTTTCAGGCATTTGTCTCTGTCACACCAGCAGTTCTGCTCTTACCAAGGTTGCCAGCAGCCTCTAGGGTGCCAAATGCTGTGGTCGGTTCTGTCTCATCTTCCTTGACCCAGCAGCAGCCGCGGTGGACGCTGCTAATCCTCCTCTTCCCTGAAACGCGTTCCACCTGGACACCGCTGTCTCCTGGCTCCCTCTGTCGCAGCGCCAGCCACCCCTCATCCCGCCTCTGTCCCTGGGCTCCTTCCTCCTCCCTCCATCTCCAGGCCGAGGCCGCCCTGCTGATCTCATCCAGTCGCAGGCACTTAATACTGCGTAGACGCGGAGGAATTCCGAATTCATATTCTTATCAGAGTCTCATTTCCCACCCACCTGACATCTCCCTTGGCTGTCTAGAAAATATTTCAAATTTAATCCTCCCCAAACGAAGCAGTCTCTCCACGAAGCCTCCCTCCCCGTCTTGGCTGAGCGGAAACCGACCTGCTCCAACAGCTCAGCTGGAGCGCCCCACCCCACCTCCACAGATTTCATCTCCGCCACTTCCCAAACATGCTGGGTGCTCCCCGCTCCCAGCTTGGTCTCTCCCTGCATGGCGGGAGTTAGTCGCCTCCTAACTGGTCTCCCCAGTCCCAGTCTGTGCACCGCCCGGAGTACACATGGCTGGGCCAAGCAGGTCATCTTCCTCCCCAGGCCTGCTCAGCCTGCCTGTCTGAGGCCTTCCTCTTCCGGCCTGCAGCCCGCCTGCCCCCCCCCCCCCCTCCCCGTGCTCTCGCTCCCAGTCTCCCTCCCTGCTTCCTTTCTTCTCCATAAGCATCGCTGAGGTCGCATGTGCGCTTGTTTGTTTATTCACTGTGTCTCCACTAGGACGAGAGTCTGGGAAGGGCCTTTTGCCTCTCCTGTTCTCTGCTGTCTCCAGCGTTCACACTGCTGAGCGGCGGTTACTGTTCGCCGGGGCTCAGATAAATGGCCTTAAGGGGGGCTTGGATGAGAGGCTCTCGGGAGATGGGGAAGGGGAGGCACTGCCTCCCCAGTCCTCCTACCAGTCACATTCCCCATCCGTGGGCAGCCGTGTGTACAGCCATGTCCCCATCTGACCAGGCAAGCGGCCTCTTGTTTTAACATGCTGTTCTTTGACAACTCCAGGGAGAATGGACATCTTTCATATTAATGGACATTTGTGATTCTCTATGAATTACCCTTCATGATGTTGTATGTTCAATGATGTGTGTCCTTTGCCCATTCTGTATTTTATTATTTCTTTAGTTTTTGTTTTTGTTGCATCAATTCATCTCCCTGGTCCCAGCCATTCCCCGTCCAGGGGAAGGTCCCGGAGAGGCTCAGGTGCTGGCCACTGCCATGATGTCACCTCCTTCCGGACTCCCCAAAGCCGAGTGACGTCTGAGCGCCAGGACAACCACCGGAGGTGTGGGTGCTTCTTTCCTCTGAGGCGCCGTTACCTTGTGAGAGACGTCCCAGGCAGACAAGCAAAGCCGAGATAAGTCCTCATGGGGTCCTGGTGTTGCTCTCTGCTCGGGACTTGAGCCAGAACCTCCTACTCTCAGAATCCTTCTCAGTGTTGTCGCCCGTCCCTTCCCTGTCTGCCCCGCTCTGGCTTCCCTCCTGTTCTTCAGTGTCAATCTCTCCTGCACATTCCAGCGTGTCCGGGTCTCTCCTTCACCTGAAACCACAGGGGCTGACTGAGAACGTGGTCGCTTGGGAGCCAGGAGACCTGAGTCCTGGCCTCGTACTGGCATCAAACTCCCCGAAACTGAGCATTTTTCCTCTCTAGGTTGCCCTAAACCACACATAAAACTGCTTCATACGTAGAGAACGCAACGCGTTTTATTCAGCGAAACTTCCGTTGGCAAAGCACCTGCGCCAGGCAGACACACCGTGCATCCGGCCTGTGTGCCAGTGCCAGCCAGAGGTCTAGGTGCTGCGACACATCAGTGACAAACAGCCTGTGCTGGCCCTCACGGGCCTGCTGGGCAGACAGTAGACAGTCAGCTGAGTAAATACAGGCTGCATCGACGGGGATAGTGCAAGTGGGAAAGAAAAACAGACTGGAGATGGAGGGTTTTGGGGGCGGGGTTTGCAATTTCGAATAGAGTGGTTGAGGGAGGCTCGCTGGGAAGGAGACATTTGAGCAAAACCTCTAGGTTTTGAAGGAGTGGGGGTGTGCATGAGCCATGTGATTACATGGGGGAAGTGTGTTCCAGGCAGAGGGAACAGCCCGTGCCGAGTCCCAGATGCAGGAATGGACCTCTGGAAATGTGAATGAAAGAATGAATGTGTCCTTGAGGCCGGGGATAGAACGATGCTGTCCTTGCATTGCCATCAGACTGTTGAGGTTTTCTGACAAGTAAGAAATTATGACCCACAAGAGACGATGCCCTGAGGAGCCCCATTTCTGAGCCCTTCCCCCGAGCCAGGTGTGGACCAGGTGTTTAGATCTGTTCTCTGCACAGTCCTTCCCCATCTGCACAGATTGGATGGCGTATGAGGTCCCCCTGTGCTTTCAAAGTCATGATTTTTTGTTCTGTGTAAATGAAATTTCCAGAGGTTTCCCTCCTAGGGAAGCAGTGGAGCATGTTTTGCAAGTGGCCAGACAGTTCTGAGCAAAGTCTGTGTGGAGTGCAGAGCAGGCCCCTGCCAACCCCCAACTGTGTTTAAAAAGTTAAACCACTTTGTATGAAAATCTCAGGGAAGTAATGCTGTACCTCCCTGCTTTCTAAAAACAGTGGTTGCTGAGCTTGTTCAACCCTTCTTGATGCCTTGGATTTAGGACTATGAGTGTCATCCATCTTTCTGGGGTTTTAGGGAGGGATGTCCATGGGCACCTGCTAAATCCATCTTCTCGCCCATGTGCTAAATGGGCACAGATTTCTTGGTGTCTGAGAAAGTCTGTGCAGTGGGATTACTCTGGGTCTAGAATCACTCATTTCTTCATTTCTTAAATTTTGAGGGTCTGCTATTCACTCATTCGGAATTAGGTACAAGGATACATGGTGAGCAAACCACAACAAGTTCTGCCGTCATAGACCACAGGGTCCCCTGGGAGACCTGCATGCCTCAAACGGTCACAGATGCACACGAAACTGCATGTGTAGGGGCATGTGACCCAGGACCATTTTGCCTCATGTGGGCAGCCACAGGAGTGTGACCAGAGCAGTGGTTCTCACTCCAGCTGCATGGAATCACTGGAGAGGTTCTGATGTCATGGCCTGGCGTGCAGCCTGGGCCTCTCCAGTGACGGTAGTGAGTAGCCGGAGCTGAAGGGCACCAGGATGTGTTTCTGCCCAGATTGGCTGGAGTAACAAGAGCTGGTGGGGAGAGATGTGCTGGCGGGTCAGTGGGGGCCAGACTGGATGTATTAAGGAACTTGGGCCACATCCTGGGAGGTACAGGACCCATAGGTTGCAGCAGGGACATGTCATGGTCCATTTTGTGTTCTGAGGAACAGATGGGAGGGGAGTGGAAGTGAGAAGCCCAGTGAGGAAGAGCCTTGCAGGAGACCAGGTTCAAGGTGGCACCGACGGTGGTGGAAGAGGGAGGAAGGCAGACCAGATGGGGTCTCGCAGGACAGGGCAGGGAAGGGACCCTGTTGACTCTCAGGTCTCTGGCTTTCAGGACACAAATGTGGTGCTGTTCACAAGAAAAGGGTGCGGGGGTAAGGGGGTCATAATTTGGATCAGACCTGAATTTAAGAACTTGCCAGATGTGCAAGAGATGTCACATCAGCACATGAATGGGTCTGGAACGTGGAGGCAGATGCGGGCTGGGCGTGGGCCCAGTGAGTCATCTGTGTGAAGCCACGAGGCCAAGGCTGGGGTGGGGTCACTTAGGGAGAGTCGTGCTCAGGGAGGACGGGCTCAGCTTCAGATCCTGACCTGACCAGGTAGTGCTCTGTGGCTTCAGGAAAGTAAGTCGTCTTACCTCGGGCAGCCATAAAACAGTTCCATAGCCTGCGTGGCGTGCACAACAGAAATTTATCTTCTCATGGTTCTGGAAGCTGGAAGTTCAAGGTCAGGGTGACAGTGTGGTCCAGTTCTGGTGAGGGCTGTCCTTCCGGCTTGCAGACTGCCGCCTTCACGCTGTACCTCACGTGGTCTGTTCTCAAATGTGTGTCTGGAGAAAGACAGAGAGATGTTTCCCCTCTGTCTCCCTCTCGTAAGGGCGCTGGTCCCAGCATGGAGGTCCTGCTCTCATGACTTCCGCTAAACCCAATGACTCCTTAAAAGCCTCACCTCCAAATGCCATCACATTAGGGGTTGGGGCTTCAACGTATGAATTTGGGGAGGACACAGACGTTCAGTCCATCACGTTAGTTTGCCACTCTCAAGTTTGTCTACCTCACAGGTTCACTGAGGAACCCGGGCAGAGCGTGGTACCCACAGGGCCTGGCGCACGGTGTTTTCTCTCCCTTCCCCCTTCTGGAATGTGTGTGATGTCACTGCTGCACACTCTGTGTTTGCTTCAGTCTGACATGACAGCCCCCTCTCTTCCTCTTCTGTTCACTTTTCTGTCCTGACTGGCTGTGGACCTGTGACCCACCCGACCGTGTGCGTTGGAGCTGCGCGTGCCGCAAGAGCAACGTGCGCTGAGCGCGAAAGCCTTAGTTCCGTGTGGCTTGTGCTCCGTCAGGACACGCCGTGGGCCCCAGCACCAGCCGCGGTGGCTGCGAGCAGTGAGCCCTGTAAGAGCTCACAGGTCCGTGAGCTGGTCACGGATGACTCAGCCTTTCTCCAGTGTTCCTAGCTGCTCTCCGGGTTGTGAAGATTAAAGGGCTCTGGATAAGTGAGGCACTGGCTTGTCAAAACTCACTTGCATGGTGACGGTGCCATCGCCAGGGCGCATCCTGTGACGCTGTGCTCCAGCCCCGGCAGGTGGACTTCCGCTTGTAATGGGGCAGTGCTGGGAACTTGCACGGTGTCCTTCCGTCTGAGACTCGGGGCTCTGCTGTCCCTGGGGGCGGGGCCTGGCCTAGGAAAGGTGTGTGGTCCTGTGATGACGGCGGCAAACCAGGGGCACCCAGTAAGGAGCAGCTTTCTTGTCCATTTTAGAGTTCCCCTCTCTCTCCACCCGTCCATTCACTCCTCACCTCAGTCCACGTACCCCTCACTGCTGCCTCCGTCCACCCACCCAGCACGCTGGGCACTGGGGACCCAGCCGTGACAAGACTCAGTCCCTGCCCTCAAAGACATTCTCTTTGGTGGAGCAGTAAAGAGCTCCCCAGGCAAGGTGCCTGCCGTGGCAAGTGCTGGGAGTGAGCGGCCCTGGAACAGCACAAATAGAGAAAGAAAACGCAGAGGAGCCGCTAGAGGGAACGGGCGGGGCAGTCGCTAAGGTGGGGAGGTCTGAGAAGGCATCTCTGGCGAGGGGACACAAGCTGAGACCTAAAGAGAGCCGTGGGCAGAGGAGGGTGGTCAAGGAAAGCAGGGGGTGGGGGGTTCCGGGGAAAGAAGAGCCTGGCCTGAGAGACAGACGAGGGTCCCCAGAGGGAAAGTGAGTATGGAGTGAGCCCGGAGCCAGCAGGCGGCTTTGCTCTAGCTGCAGTGGGGCGCTTCGGGCCAGTGCCGCTCTGAGCAGTGACATGGTCCAATGTCACTGTCATGTCTGGAGGTCCCTGTAAAGGCCACTCTTATTGCTTGGTGGAGAATGGATTGAGGGGTCAGCTTGGTGGTGGGGAGACCAGTGAGGTGGCTGTTGCCACAGTCCCCGTGGAAGATGTGATGCCAGTGGGGCACTGGGCGCTGGCAATGGGAGTGGAGACTCGTGTGGGTTTGGAGGCAGAACCAAGGGGCCTGGAG
The DNA here is from genome assembly GCA_963575035.1 of Avahi laniger. NCBI lineage: Eukaryota > Metazoa > Chordata > Mammalia > Primates > Indriidae > Avahi > Avahi laniger. The sequence goes on along the minus strand of CAUYSK010005300.1, from coordinate 67,340 downwards.
ATGGACTGACTTGGGGGGTGAGGTGCAGGGGGCCGCACAGGCCCAGGCTCAGGGTGCCCTGCTCCTCTGGGCACGGGGTTGAAGCGAGTGCGGTTGGCCTCTGAGTCCATGGCCAATTGGAAGCAGCAAAATGCCACTGGGTGCTCTGGGTTCTCTGACCAGTGAACAGCTTCTCGATCAGGCAGGACACTGTCCTGCGGGCATCCTTGCCCCCGTCCTCATGGGGAACACCCAGGTGGTGACCTGGTATCCCCCAAAAAATTGTGGCCCAAGGATCTGAAAGCCCTGGATTCTGCTCCTCTAGGATAAAGTTTTCATGTCTGAGCCTCAGTGTCCCTGTTTGTAAATGGTTATAAAAGTACTTGCTCTTCCTGCCTCTTGGGCTGCTGGGAGGGTCCAGAGAGAAAGCTGAGAAAGTGCTTGGGAATCACATGGGCCTTGTGAGTGTCAGCTGGGGTTGTCCTCACTAGACCAGGCAGTGTGCCCAGGGGTGGCCAGATGGGCCTGGCTTTGGGGGTCTCCCCTGCCCCCCGACTATAAGAGCTCCACCAGCTGGACACCCTGAGCCAGGGAGAAGACTTGCCCTCAGGGAAATGGCTGTGGCTGCTGTGGCCGCAGGAGTCAGAGGGCAGAACGGGGACAGAAGGGACAGAGAAAGGCTGGGTAGCTGGAGGGGGCCGCGAGGCCGGGGCGTTGCCGTGATTGATCTGATTGGAACGTTTCCTAGATGCACAGTAGTGGTAGCAGAGAGAGGGAGAAGCTGGATGTTGATGATGTGGAGTTTGTCCGTCTCCAAAGCTGCTGCTGGTCCTGCTACACTCCGCTGTAGACATTTCCCCAGACAGGGACATCAGGGCCGGACCTACTATATGCCAGGACTGTTCCTTGTTCCCTAGTAGGATCGAGTCCACGTCGCTCATGTCTCCAGGCAGTCTCCCAGCTGCTGTCTCTCCCCGGATTTTGTCTTCTGGGGCACCAGCCAGCCCTGGGGGTGGGGGGCGGCCACTAGCTGCAGAGATGGCCTCCATGGCTTCCTCATGGGCGCATAATCCTTGCAGGCCTTGGTGGCCCATGTGGTGCACAGACTTGCTGAGTGTTGGGCCTCGGTTTCCTCCTTGACTCCTTGTTGGGGCGAGTGAAACATGCTGACCACAGGCCTTGACTGCACGGCGTGGGGGAGGAACTCAAACGGGGCAGCCCCGACCTTGAGAGAGAGATGAGTGACACAGGTTCTCTGTGCCTCTGTTTCCCATCTGCAAATGAGGGATAATCGTAGTGTCCACCTTGGTAGGTTGTACAAGGAGTAAGACAGTTGGTAGGTGTAAAATACGTAGCATGGGTCTGGACACCCAGTAAGCACACATGCGTTGTACTTATTTGGCAAATGTTTATTTTTGTTGCGCTAAGCTGAGCATGCAGGAATGAGCACGACAAAGGCCCTGACGCTGGGATCCCGGAGCTCACGAGGAAGGCAGATGCCTTCCTGCTATATGCTTTTGGTTCAGTTTAACAAGTGCAGGGGATGGGGATGCAAGCACAAGGGAGAGTGGAAGCCCGTGGGAGGGACACCTCACCCAGGAGGTAAAGAAGGAAGGCTTCCTGGAGGAAGTAGTGTCCTAGCTGCAATCTGAAAGAGGAGTACGAGTTAGCTGAATTCAGGGAGGGGAGGAATGAGGGTTTGGGTTACCTGTCTTTTAAATACATTTGTAAAGCCTCTTCTGAAAAAAACAAACCCCATACAATGGGCTACATACAGTACAAGCAGGGCCAGACCATGTCAAAGTCAGCCGGTTCACATCTCTGTTGGGAAGTCACGTCACCTCTCTGAGATGCCCGACATGAGAGCACCTGGCCCAGGGTAGATGTCGAATGTGGGGGTTAATGGCGTGGAGGGGACCTCCCCTCTGCCCCCGATGCAGGTGTGTTTGTACCTTAGGAACAGCAACCTCCCCAGATGCTTTCTGCCCTGTGGGTGTTGGGGCCTGGCAGGAGGGTTGAACAGAAAGGCAGATGGGAAAATGCAATCAGAGAAAGGTAAAGCTGTGGTCTTGATGCCACAGGAGTTCGCTCCAGCTCACCTGCATGTCCACTGGGGGTCACCAAAGCTCTGCCCATCGTGGTGTCTCAGAACCGGGCTGGTGGACACTTCTCACCCACGCTGCCGTGAGCACCTCCAGAGGGGAGAGAGCATGGCGGATGAGCATGGTGAAGTGCGCCCGGACCTGGGAAGTGGTGCCCAGCACTAAGGAACCCCCGGCGATGTCTGGGGCACCAGGCTGGGCTCCAGGTGACGATGTGTGTTGTTCTTCTTCCCACACAGCTACAGCCTCCGCCTGGCGTCCCGATGCCCTCCGCCAGCAGCCCCGTACATCACCCGGCAGTACAGGAAAGTCAAGGCCCCGGCTGCTGCCCAGTTCCAGGGACCCTTCTTCAAAGAGTAGACGCTCCGCCTGCTCCCTGACAGGTACGAGACAGGATGGAGCAGCCTCTGGCACCGTGGGTGGCTCTGGGGGCCGAGAGGGGGTTGGCTTGGGTCCTGGATGGGAGGGAAGGAGAGCAAGGGTGGGCCTGGTCGCTTCTGTGGACCAGGCATGGTGCGGGGACTCCCTGCAGGAGCACGCTTGGCTGAGAGTGCAGATTCTGGACCACCTGGGTTCAGATCCCGGCTCTGTCACTGACTGGCTGCAGGACTTCAAGCAAGTTACTTACTCCCTCTGAGCCTCAGTCTCCATATTTATAAAATGGGCACTACAGTAGTACCTATTTGTTGGGACGATTGTGAGAGTTACAAGTGTCAGATGTGCAAAGCACCTAGAACAGTGCCTGCCGCATGGTGAGCACCAGATAAGGATTAGCTCTCGTTCTTGTAATAGTAATGATAATGATAAAAATAGTAATTATTCTTAGTACTCAACTGAATCCTTCTGGACTTGTGCAGTCCCTATTCTTGTATGTATTTGAAGGTAAAAATAGTACTAGTTGTATATCCCTATCCCAAAATCTCAAATCCAAATGCTCTAAAATTTGAAACTTTTGAATGCTAATATGATGCTAAAAGGAAATGCTCATTGGAGAATTTCATATTTTGGATTCTAGGATTAGGGATGCTGAATCAGTGAATATATAATGCAAATATTCCAAAATCCCAAAATACCTGAAATCCGAAACACTTCTGGTCCCAAGCATTTCAGGGACTACTTCGGGGATACTAAACCTATAGCAATCCATAAAATATAAAGTTTACTTTATGTTGAGCCAAAATCGTCTCTTCCTAGGTTTTCCATTGGTGGAAACCTGGAATCATTCTAAATTTTCTGATGGTAACACACAGAAGGCAGACTTTCCATTTTTGGAGCGCCTGGGCTCTGCTAGTGGCCCACAGCAGGCTTGGGCCTCCCTGTTGGCAACACAGCACAGTTGCATTTGTTGTGTCCCCAAGGTCAGCGTCCCAAAGCACCATCGGAGGACTCATGCATCAGAAGATCTGGAGCACCGTTATCGGTACAGACCTGGGGGCTCCTCCCAAATGTACAGAACAAGCATCCTGGTGGGCGGGGCCTGGGAACTTGCAGTAGACGGTGGCCCTGTTGTTCTGGGATACACTCACGTTCGGGGATGTCTGCTTAACACAGGGCAGTGGTTAGACCACTAGCCAGGGTCATTTGGAATGAGAACTAGTTGTTTAAGGCAAGAATGGGCTGAATTGTGAAACTTTGGGGGATTTTTGTGTTATACCAGGAAGCAAAGACTCTTCTTCCCTTCTGCCTGCCCTACCACCCAAGACCTCGCTCATTTCTCCGTTTCTTAAGCAGTTGGGGTTTCCGGCTTGGCTTTATTCCTCTGAGGGTGGGGAGGAGGGTGACGGTAAAAGCCACCTCCCCCAGAGAGCCTGTTGTCTGCAGCTGGCACTGAGCCGTCTCTCTGGAGCCAGCTGCTCCCTGACAGGGGACTTGACCCTGAGCTGGAATGGATCAAAGTTGAACAAAGTTGAAATGGATCCAAGATAGCACAGAGCTGGGAGGCCCCAGAGATGAACCCTCTCCTCCTCCGATTTTATAGATGGAAAAATTGAGGTCTCAAGAGCAGAGACTTGGCTAGAGTCTTCTGGAAAATGAGAGGCAGTGCCAGGGGAGCAGTTCCTGACTCTGGGTCCCGTTCCTGTCCTGAGATCCTCCCTGTGGCCGAGGTTGCTGTGTGAACCTCTGTGTTGATGGGTGCTCTGGGCATGGCTTCCACTCCAGAGCGGTTTCTCTGCAGCCGGCGGGAGAGCCAGGTGCTACCGGGCTGGCTTCTCAACAGACCGGGTGGTTTCTGTCTGTGGCCACGGCAGTCTCAGCGAGGACAACGATGTGCTGTGCGCAACATTTGCCAAGCGTTCTCAATCCAGGCTCTCCCCGGGGCCAGGCACCATCCTAGATGGCTGCATTCTTCTTCCTTCTTCTCAAACATATACAGCTCCCCAAACTAAGCACTTAATCGAATAGAGGCCGAATGTACTTCGCGTCTACAACTAACAACCTCTTTTTGCTCATCTACGATGAATGTTCTAAACTGAACAGTTTAATTTCTAACTGATTGAAACTTGCTCCTTAAAATCTTATTTAACATTTTTCTATTTTTTAAATTTGTATTTACACCAAGCATGTGCTACTTATTTTATTATTAAGAATTTGGGTTTTTTTTTTAAACATCTTACACCGTTTGCCTTAGTCAGCTCAAGCTGCCCTGACAGCATACCACTGATTGGGTGGCTTCAGCGTTTAACAGAAATTTATTTTCTGACCATTCTTGAGCTGGAAGTCCCAGATCAGGATGCGTGGTCGAGTTCTGGTGAGGGCCCACGTCCTGGCTTACAGACGGCTACCTTCTTGCTGTGTCCTCACTGGTGGTTGTGGGGGACGGACAAAAAGCTCTCTGGTGTCTCTTCTTAGAAGCCCACTAATCTCTCATGAGGGCCCCTCCCTGGTGACCTCATCTAACCCTAATTACCTCCAAATACCATTACACTGGGGGCTTCAGTATGTGGATTTCAGGGGACACAACTCAGTCTATAGCACTAACACAGCTCCAGGAGATTTTTAAAAATGCCATGGCGAAGAATTTGAGCACAGGAAGGTATGTGCAGATCAACACCCTCATTTTACAGAGAGGGAAACTGAGGCCCAGAGGGGCACGTGGCAGAGCCAGCATCAGAGCTCTGGTCTTCTGACTCCCAGGGTGGATGCTGGACTTGAAGTGGGCTGTGCCCCCTCCGTGCAGAATCACATGTGCACGTGGGTCTCGTTCAGGGACGAGGATGGCACTCTCGGAGGACCCGAGAGCCGGGCTGCCTTGCTCCTGCTGCCCTTCCCGGGTCGGAGGCTCTGTAACTGTGTGCTGGACGGGCTGAGTGGAGCGAGGCATGGACATAGGAGCTTGGTTTCCTCCTGTCCCTGCCTGCCACTAGCCTCTGCTGCACCCCCTTCCTGTGTCTCAGGCACAGCCCAGAGCTTCTGTTCGTTTTCAGGCGTAGGGAAGCGCCACCCGCCCACTGCGGTGTGAGGCTCCCTTTGCACATCCCGTCTCACTCCGCCCTTGGGGCCAGCGGACTTCTCCTGGGGGGCTGAGAGGGAGGTCCAGGGAGCGGACCAGCATCTCTCATGTTTCCAGCCACCGTCACTGTCCTTGTCTTGGTTGTCGCTGCTCCTTGGCCAAGACTGGCCAGCCTTGAGCCCTCTGCGGCAGACCTCCTGACACTGGCCCTGTCCTGCTGTCCTGGGAGGGGGTCGGTAGAGGCCCCCATCTCCCTCACGTGAGAGCCCCCTCCTGCTCAGGCCCAGACCCTGCTGCCGTGGCCCTTGCAGAGGGCTGCCCCTCGGTGGGGGACTGGCACGACGGGTCCTTTAAGGAGCCCACTAAACCCGCAGGAAACCCGCACTCGCTGGCTGTGGCCGGCCGAGGGAGCGTGGCTGCTGCAGGCGGGCCCCTGGTCGGCTTTCCTTCCCTCCCCTGCTCCTGGGCGTGGGCACGTGGGCACGGGCAGACGACCTGTCTACAGCATACGCAGGTGTTCGCCAGGAAAGGAAGCTCCCTCTCTTGAAGGCCCCCTCTCCACTGCCAGTGGCTCCTTCCAGCACCATCAGGAGTTTTCAGGGGATTGGGATTAACAGAGCTAAGTGGTTCAGTGTGGTGGCCGGAGCCACACCTTCAGTGGGTACTCCACTCCTGTCTGTTACTGTTCGCTCATCTGAGAAACGGATTGACAATAATACCTCTCTCGTGGGTACATGAAAAGCCCTTAGGCAAGTGCCTGGTATGCAGTAGGCCTTCCATAAACCAGAACTGCTCTTATTATTATTGAATTATTATTATTAGCAATAGTAAGAATAATTTTTAGTAATAGTAATGGTGACTTGTAGAGAGAACTGTACCCCTGAACTTGGCCCAGCAAGTTCAATGCAGCACCGCAAACATTATTAATCGCTTGCCCACATGCCCAGCTCTGTACCAAGCGCTGTGAACGTGATTTCCGTGGAGGACAGGTGTGGGCAGAGCCACCCCCTCCTGACAGGAAGAACACACAGGCTCTGGAGCGAGCTTGACCCGGCTGGAGTCTCGCCTCTATTGTTCGTCGTCCTCGGCTGACTTGGAAAAGTTATTTCTCCTCTCTGAGCCTCCATTTCTTCCATGTAAAATGGGGATCGGTGTCGCCTGCCACAAGAACGATAGCGCAACTGCTGTGGAGAACTGGCAGTGTTGACTGACACTGGACACAGGACCCCGCGGTGCCACAGCCGGGGACATACTCAGCAGAAATACGTGCCCACGTACATGTACCAGAAAACCTGTACGAGAACGCTCATGTGTAAGTTATATACACACACCCTACCACCCAGCACGTGCACGCAGCAGAAATGTGCACATACGTTCACCATACATGTCTTCTAGACACATACAGGAATGTTCTAGCAGCATTACTCACATGGCCCCAAACTGGAAACTACGGGTTTTGCTCCGGGAGTGGAATAGGTGGATGAATGTGGCACGTTCCTGCAAGAGAACACCGCATAACCAGACGACTGAGAGAACTGTAGCCACGTGCTCAGACTGGATGAATCTCACAAACACGCCACAAGGAAGAAGCCAGACACGAAATATGTGCTTGACTAATTCTGTTTATTTAAGTTAAAAAATGGGCAAACCACACTATGGTGGTAGAGGTCAGGACAGTGCTATTCTGGTGGGCGGGTCGGGTTAGTGTGTCCCTAAGCGGGCGGGGGCGGGGCCGGTGGGTGCCGGTTACGAGGCGTGTGCGCTGTGAAACCCATCAGGCCGGGCTTTCTGCCGTGTGTATGGTGGACATCAGTGAACAGTCTCATTAAAGACTTCAGTGGGATGATGCGTGAACAGCCCGTGGTAGGCACTGAATATGTGGTTGCCATTATTTTTCTTTTCTTTTTCTCCTCAGCACCTGAAGTGACCTGGAATCAGTGAAGCCAAAGGGACTGCAGTCTGCCCCGCAGGGAGCAGCGACCTGTCCCCATTGTGTGCGCCGTGAGAGAGAGGGAGTGCGTGTGCGCGTGCGCGTGTGGGTGCGGTCTTCAAACAAGGGTCCTGACCCCCGGAGGCAGGAAGGCGGCCGACTCCGCGCCGTCCTCTGGGACGGTACTCAGAGGCAGGCCTGGCACCGCGTCCTGCAGCTCAGCCTTCCTCTTGGGGCGGGGCCCCTCCTACTATGCAATTTTTCAAGAGCTCCTTGACCCTGGTTTTTGCTTCTCGAATTGTCTGTTGCCATTTTGGGGACTTTGGTCCAGTCCGAGGAAGGCCTTCAGGAGGAGGTCAAGTTCCCTTTCAATACCACCCCTTCCCCCCACCTCCAGTCTCCCCGCAACATGTCTGGGAATCAATAACATACAGACGCCTGGAGACACGAGCCTGAGCACTGCTCTTGGCCCCAGCACTTGGAAATCCCCCTTCCTTGCCTGAGCGATTGAGCTGCTGGCTCTCAAGTCATTTCCAGATCTGAAATTCCCATCAGTCCATTGCTCTTGAGTCTCTGCAGAGAACGCCCAAAGTAGGTGCCCCTGGGAGAAAGACTTTGTCCCCACTATACACCGTTTCCTCCCTCGGGAAGGGCGGTAGATGGGGCCTCACTGGGTGGGACCGTCACACCTTCAGTGTCTGAGCTCCTCAGATTCGCTGCAAAGGGAAACAAATAAATTGGGAAATGAAAAAAAAAAAAATGGAAGGATTGAAAAGCACGGGAAGAAAAAGAGATTTCCGGAGGCTATAAATCCCCTGCCAGAGGCTGCCGGGGTGGACCCCTGCTCTCTGGGGGTCAGTTTGCGTCTTGGAGAAACACGCGAGCTGAGCTTGGAGTTTGGACCCAGTTCAGTCAGGTTCTTGGGTTTTGTGCCTTCGGGGCAGACTCCAGACGAGGACATCTGAGACCACTTTGGTGCTGTTTTCTCAGCCCCGATCTCAGTCGTGATGCGTCAGACCCAGAGTGGAACGAGGGAACACTGGCAAGTGGGAGTTGTCACACCGTAAAGGGATTTTCTTTTTCAGGGCTACTATGGTCGATCTTGCAACTCTGTAAATATGTATGTAAACACTTTTAAAAGCACGTATTTATGTCCCCGACTGTAAATGCCCCGTTTTTAAAGTTTTATAACTTGTGTTATTTAATTAATCAGTCGACTGGCATCAGTATGGGGTCCGACAAGGGTCCGGGAGAAGGGTCTTGTGAGATCCTCACATGGGCAGAAAAATGCTGAGCATTGGCCAACGTCACGGTTTTCCTATTCCCAGCTAAAAACCGTTGTTTGCTTTTAGTTTTTATGAACTGGAGTCCTTTCGCCCGCTCCTGCAATTAACCCTCACAAGCATGAAGAGCTGTGGCTGCTCCCACCCTCTTGATACAGTTCTGTCCCGTAAATGTCCACATTCATGAACCGTTCCCCATCAGCAGTGAGGAAACTCAAACCCAAAGCCTCACAAGGCGCCTTCAGCCCATGGCGAATTCTGGGAAATGTGGTCGAGGCCTTGGGGGAGATTCATTCTGTTGCATGTGCAAATGTGCCAGTCACCCTTCAACACTCCCAGACTGTCAGGAAGAATTGTTCCAATGGTGGAAAAGGGGGATTGGTCGGTGATGGTCTTCAAGTGTGGGTTTGGGGCGGAAGAAGACAGCTCTGTCTCTGCCATGTGAAGAAAACGAACAATAAACGTGTGAAGAGCCATTGTGAGGAGCAAGCGTGGGCTGATCATTTTGGTCTCTGCGCTTTGTCTTCCGTGTGGGTGATTGCTGTGGCGCTGGGGTGGGGGCCCTGAGTGCTCTGTTCCAGCAGCGGGAGGAGCCCAGGGCTTCGAGGAACCCCACCTGGGAACATCCTACCTGGTGAACAAGGCTGCTCGGCCTTCGACTCACACTTCCAGCTGCCGGCCAGTAAGTCAGGCCATTCCGCTAAGACTGGAAAGGCCTCCTGCGATTGCAAATATGTTCTTGTCTTTAAACAGCTTCATTGAGATCTAATCCACACATCACCATTTCCCTACTGAGGTGTACAAATCGGTGGTCTTTAATATATTCACGATTGAGCAGCCATCCTTGCAGTCAATTTTAGAACATTTTCAACACCCCCAAAAGAAACCCGGTACCCATTAGCAGTCACTCCCCATGCCCCTCACCCTGGACAACAACAAATCTACTTCCTGTTCCTACAGATTCATCTATCTGGACATTTCACATAGATGGGACCATATCACACGTATCTTTTGTGACTGGCTTCTTCTAGCATACTGTTTGCAAGGTTCATCTAGGTTGAAGCATGTGTTGGTACTTCATTCCTTTTTTTTTGAGACAGAGTCTCACTCTTTTTGCCTGGGCTACAGTGAATGCCGTGGCGTCGTCCTAGCTCACAGCAACCTCACACTCCTGGGCTCAAGCGATCCTTCTGCCTCAGCCTCCCGAGTAGCTGGGACTACAGGCATGCACCACCATGCCTGGCTAATTTTTTCTATATATTTTTAGTTGTCTGATTAATTTCTTTCTATTTTTAGTAGAGGCAGGGTCTCGCTCTTGCTCAGGCTGGTTTCGAACTCCTGAGCTCAAACAATCTGCCCGCCTCGGCCTCCCAGAGTGTTAGGATTACAGGCGTGAGCCACCGCGCCCGGCCACTTCATTCCTTTTTAAGGCCAAATATTCCATTTTATGTATATACCGTCTTTTACTTATCCATTCTTCAGTTGATTGACTTTGGGATTGTTTCCACTTTCTGGCTATTAGGAATAGTCCTGCTGTGAACATTCGTGTAAAAGTCTCTGTGTGGACATAGGTCTTCTTGATTGTATGGCTAGGAGGGAATTGGTGGGTCATATGGTAACTCCTCAACATTTTGAGGAGCTGCTCAACTATTTTCCAAAGTATCTGTATTATTTCGCATTCCTACCAGCAATACATAGGGTTCCAATTTCTCCACCTCCTTGTCAGCACATGTTGCTGTCTTTTTATTTTAGCCGTCCTGCTGGGTGTGAGTATAAATAAATTCTTTGAAGAGCTAACCATGCCTCTGATCACATATCCCAGCAGAGTTAGATATCAGAGCCCCGAGGGGATGGGGTGAGCACAGGGAATTCTAACGGGAAGTGAGAGGCAAGCATGTTCTTGGGTTTGGGGTAGAAGGAGACCCCCAGTGGTCTTTGTCCATAGCCAACTATTGCGAAGGGTAGAAGGAAGAGCCCAGAATTCTAAATACTTTCTTGAAAAAGATGTGATGTGTTAGGGTTCTCCAGAGAAACAACCAACAGGAAATTTATATATATAATTTACATGTATATAAAAATATGATTTATTATGAGGAATTGGCTCACACGATTATGAAGGCTGAGAAGTCCCAAGTTCTGCCATCTGCAAGCTGGAGACGCAGGAAAGCCTGCAGTGAAATTCAGTCTGAGCCCAAACACCTGGAAACCAGGGGAGCTGATGATACAATCCCCGTCCAAGGGCAGGAGAAGATGAGATGTTCCAGCTCAACAGTGAGGCAGGAAAAAAGGAACGAATTCCTCCTCCTCCCTTTTGTTCTATTTAGATCCTTCATGGATTGGATGATGCCAGCCACACCGGGGAGGGAGGTCTACTGAGTCCACATATGAAAGCATGAATCTCATCTGGAAACGCCCCGCAGACACAGCCAGAAACAATGTTTAACCTGGGCACCCTGCACCCTGTGACCCACTCTAGTTGACACAAAATTTACCATCGCACACGATTTTCCATTTTTTGGAGGAAACTTATCTAGGGAAAACAAGTAAACAAAGTAGACCCTTCTAGGAAGGTGCAATCCATGCATTCAGCTCATCAGCATGGGTTGGCCCTAGTCTGGGCACACAGAGATGGATTTCACCCAGTGGTGGGGACGGCAGGGCAAGGAGGGGAAGAGTAGATGGAGGAGAAAGTAGACAATTTCAGGGAATGAAAAATGCTGGTGTCAAGGCCAGTCCTGGGTGTGCTGAGAGCATAAAAGCGGGATCCCAAATGCAGCCTTAGGCATCCGGGAGGGCTTCCTGGAGGAGGAGAAGACACAGGGGACCCTTGCAGATCCTGATGAGGTCTCCTCACCTAATCTCCACGTAAGGGCTTAGAATGGTTCATGAAGGGAAGAGAAGTGTTCTTAGTATTGCAAGTAGCCTAGAATTGATATGAAAACTATAACATCCGTTTATGGCCTACTTTTCAGCTCTGTCACATACTCTTCCACACATAAGTCCATTCCATTCCTCCAACAAGCTTCAAGGTGGGCAGGGCAGGGCATGTCCTTTCTGTGCAGATGGAGCTCAGCGAGCTGGTGACTCACCTAGGTCACACCTGCTCAGCATCAGCGGGACCTGAGCCAGCCTCCGACTGCAAGCCTAGGGCTGAATGACACCACTGCCATTTACTGAGCGCTGTGACGTGCCAGGCAGTCCCTCTCGTCTCACAGCCACCCACCAGTGTGGGCATCTCGATGGCCATTTCACAGGTGAAAAGATCTGAGGCCCAGAGATGTTAAACGATGTGGCCAGCGACAGGGCCACACAGCTGGTAGGTGTGAGCCAGGAACTGGACACAGGTCTTTGGGGGCCCAAAGGCCACGGTATCCTACTCACCCATCCCTACCTCTCGCTGCTCCCTCTGCCACCCCCCTGCAGGTGGAAACGTCACAGCACAGGTCATCTCCAACCCCAGGCACAGCAGTCAGCTGCTGGACTTTTCCTCTTCCCCAGATTGGTGGCCACACGAGACACATGGGTTTAAAAGCACAGGCTGTGGAGCTCAAGCCCCAGGTTCAATCCCAGTTACATTTGAATTTCAGATAATAAATAATTTTTAATATATAAATATGTCCCAAATATTGCACAGGGCATACTTACCCTAATAAATTTGTTGTTTACCCAAAATTCAAATGTAACTGGGGATCCTGTATTGTTATTTGCTCAGTCTGTTCGTGACTGGCTGTGTGACCTCGGGCTGGTCACTGGCCTCAGTCTGGTTCCTTGTTTGTACAGGGGGATGATAGTCATATCTGCCTTCCTATGTTTTAGTGAGAACATAATTAGCCACTACTGTGTCTCCTTGGGGTAAGTTAACACCTGTTTCTGGGATCGTCTGGTCCTATTGTTAAAAGAGAGATTGTTGGCCTCCACCCCCAAACCCGTTGAATCAGAATTGGTGGTGGGGGGCAGTTCTGGGCCACTTGTATTGTCCACAAGCTCTGCATGTGCCGCCAAGTTTAATGCCTGCTAAATCTGAAGATTATGGCCACAACAATGACTGAAAACAAGCATTCCGGCCTCAGCCAGGACAGCGAATGGGGGTTGCCTCAGGCTCTGGGCTCTGCATTAAACAGCATCTCTGGTGGCTCTTTTGAGCATCCCTCGGGGTCACTACTAGGAAAGGGGAGACTGGCTCACCTTGAAGGTGCTTCCCAGCCTGCTGAGCCTGGCCACCTGCCTCCAGTGGAGAAACCTGAGAAGAGCAGAGTTGGTAACAGGGATCAGGAAACAGGGAACCCCCGCTAGACCTTGGTGGCAGCAGCACTTGGAATGAACACAGCCTTGACTTCCTTGGGACAGGTTAGAGAGAGCCCAGTGGGGATGGAAATGGCAAATCTATGGTGAGGTCTGGGATTTAGCAAGTCGCTGAGTGACCAGGGCTACGTGTGTGTGCACACCCGGGGAACCAGAGGAGCCCACGCACGCTGCCTACCCAAAATGGTATCGGCTGTGGCAGGAGGTCGGTGCATCTTCCTGGGCACTGTCTGTGGGAGCCGGGCAGAGGGGGGACCCCGCAGCTCACCTGAGACTGTGCTGCTGCCTCTCACCAGCAGATGGGGGTCCTCCCTCAAGTTGAGTCTCAGGCAGGGGCAGGGCCAGTGGGTGGGCCGAGTGCTCCAGGTTAAGGCTGAAGACACAAGGAGCCCTGGGGCCCCAGAGCTGCTCAGCTGGGCAGGTGGGAAGTTCTCCCTGAACTCCCTGCTCCCGAGAGGCAGGCTTGGGATGCCCCTTGGATGGGAGGTGAGGGGAGAGGTGCAGTGGTCTGGGGTGGGGTGTGCAGCTCCCTCTGACCCGCTGGGTCCCCAGGATGGCAGTCCTCTAGTTCAAAATGCCCTGACAGCTTTGCCAGCCACGGCTCAGCTAAGACAGAACATCTGACCTCTGGCTAGAGGAGGCCTGTGCCCAAGAGCAGGGCCTGGCCCAGAGCCTGCCCCTCGGTTCCCGTGGGCTGGTGGGGAGGGGCAGGGGGGCCAGGAGGGCACAGCCTGGGACGTCCAGCCCAGGGAAGTCAGCACCTGCAGCCTGTCCCTGATGGATGGGGTGCAGAGCAAATCTCTCCCTGTGCTTCCTGTCTCAGGGCAGACAGTGAGCGCAGCTTTGCTGACAGGTTGAGGCCGGTCATGCGACTCACTTGTCAGTTGACTTCCATGCAGGGCTTAGGGGAAGGGACCAGGGGGCAGTAAGAGTCAGACTTGCAGGAATCTGAGATTGAGAGTCTCTTTACATTTTGCACCCTAAACACCTGACGTGTCTCCCCGTAGTCCTGGTCCTGGCAGCTTAGGGTGCTGTGTGTTTCTCTGGCTTGTGTGCGTATCTCTGAATCTAATCATGTCATTCTGAAAACTCTCCAAAGTCTTCCCACGCTCTTAGAATAAAATACAACTCCCCTTTTAGCCTCACCTTGCACCCCTCCACTCCCTCTCTGTTCCAGCCATAGCAGCCGTCTTTCTGCTCCTGAACTAAATAAGCTCTCATCTGCCACAGGGCCTTTGCACAAACTAATTCCTCTGCTTGCAATGACTTTCCTTCCCTCCACTTCACCTCCCGTGGTCACATGGCTGTCAGCTTGAATGGCCTTTCCTCAGCATCCTTCCCTGACCACTCAGTCAAAAGTAGCCTCCCGGTGACCTCTGTCATTTGGGCCTGCTAGTTTCTTATTCTTTGCACTTATCACTGCCTGAGATTTTCTTGTCTCTTGACTTCTCTAGAATGTCAGCCCCATGAGAGCAAGTTCTCTGTCTGGTTCAGTGCTGTATCCTGGTGCCAATGACAGCAGGACCCACACAGTAGTGGGTCCTCAGGGTGCGTTGAGAGGCCTCCCCAAGGGAATTCAACCTCAGAGGATCCTTTGCTGAGTTGGGGATCGAATACAGTTGTGTGAAAACAGCTGGTTTGCAGCTTCCAAGCTGGGTAGAGCACTTGCCCAATTCTCAGCTATGGCTTGCTTCTGTGTGGGAGTCTCTCTTCAACCATCTTCAGGCCTGGGGAGGGAAATGAGGGGGGTTTTATTGTCATTGTTTAATGTCATTGTTTCAGAAGTAGGGTTGCCAGGTAAGTTCAGGATGCCCAGTTACATTTGAATTTCAGATAATAAATAATTTTTAATGTAGAAATATGTCCCAAATATTGCACAGGGCATACTTACCCTAATAAATTTGTTGTTTACCCGAAATTCAAACGTAACTGGGGATCCTGTATTGTTATTTGCTCAGTCTGGCGACCTATTTGGAGGGCAACACCTCTCGTCGATGCCCTCTCTTCTGGGTCATCTTGCGGAGTTCCAGCCGGTCACTCTGAGAGCGCGTCAGCAGCCCTGGCCCCCGGCCCGGCAGCCGGGCAGCGGTTTCTCTGCTCTTAATAGCAGCTCATGCTTTGGATGCGAAGGTCGCCAAATGTCAAGTGGGGCCCTGAGGACTCTAAAGAGTGTTCAAGTGGCTCTCAACGCCTGCCTACATCTCGCGATTATGGCTTCGACCTTCGCTTAATGTCTAAGATCAAAAACATTTTTCTTTTTCTTAATAAGTGGCCTCCCTTTCTTGCCGTCTGATGTGAAGGATGGCACGACATAGGGGCAGACAAATGGGCCTGTTTTGGCATCAGCTGATAGGACGTTACAAAATAACTTTCTTGGGCAAGGAAGGGCTCCTACAGCTGCCTCTTCCCAGGGCCCTGGTGGCTGTGCGCTTCCAAACCAGCTGTCCTGATGGCCTTTGGGTGTTGGCGTGGTCCGTATCTGCTCTGTCTTACCCGAGCACCATTCGGTGCTGCCAGCAGGGCTAAGGCCCAGGGCAGAGGGAAAGCAGGAGTGTGGACACACCAGTGCCCACTTTGGGGCCCCAGGGAGGGCAGCCTGCACTGGAGGCCACCCATCTCTCTGCGACCGCTCAGGCCTGGGCTGTGCCCAGCTCCTAATGAGCACATAACCTGTGTGCTCGGGCACGGGGACAATTCTTGTGTGATTGCTTAAACACCAAATTTTTTATTTTCTAATGTAGTGTTAGAAACCCAAAAAACACAAAGAAAATCCAAAGAAATCCCCAGTCACTGAAGGACTCTTTAGTGCAAAATCCTTGAGGTTTTTATGAAAACAAACACCAGCAACTGTCTGTGCCATCAATCTGCTGTGTGACCTTGAGAGGGTTATTGAACCTCCCTGTGCCTCAGTTTTCTCATCTGTAAAGTGGGCATGGTTGTAGGACCGTCTTCATAGAGTTGTTGGGAAAATTAAGTTGGTTGTTACATCAAAAGCACTTAGTGGCTGGCTTTGGGACTGGACTATTAGTTATGATGTTATTCACACCGGGCTGGTAAACTTTAATATTATTGTCACCTCTGAATTCCCTCTAATGATGGTGGTGGGAGGGGCACATGATTAGCCAGCATTTAGATCACTTCTGAGTTTTCACTGGGCGCTGGGCATCCTGGTGCTCGGTTGCTCCCAGTATGACTACTTACTAGGACATGAACTGGCTGCGTTGATCCTTACTGCACACACACCACGTGTCAAGCACTGGCTGAAGGGTTCACCTTACAAAAACCCCACGGAGGTGAGCTCTGTCATTGCTCTTACATTCATGGAGGAGGAAACAGGCTTAAAGAGGTTGAACTCCCCTGAGGTCACGCATGGTGGAGCAAGCCGCTGATCTGTTCTGCAAGGTCAAGGTGGAAGATGCCCCGTGCACAGATCTCCGTGGTGCACCCTCTAATTGCTGCAAATGTCCATGGTCCACAGCGCTTCCCTGGCTTCCTGAGGCTCTGCTGCTCGCCTGAGGCAGCCCGGGTCCTCATGTTCGTCCCATGTAAGTCAGGGGACACTGCAGGGCTCCTGCCTGGAGAGCGTGGGAGGGGCTTTGGGTGTGTCTGGGGCAGGGCTCTCCTGCAGGGTGGAGTCCTGGTGAACACCAGCTGTCCTGAGGCTCCCAGCTGGGTTCCGCTGTCCTGCGGAAATCACATCTGCTCCACACAGCTATCTGGAGAGGGCTTGTGTGCAGGCGCAGGTGTGGACAATTGTCTCGTTCCGGTCTGTTTGCTTTTAGCTTTGTATTTAGATCTTTAATGATGTACAACGTAATACAACCCCAAAGAGACTGACCTCTATGATTGGGCGTTGCCCACTGTGCGGTCCTAAAGCAGAGGTCTGGAGGGAGAGGCTGTTCTCCAAGGACGGAGAAATGCCGGGCAACCCAAATTCAACGTGCCGGAAAGGGGCCAATGATTTCTTAAGATGGCCCTTCCGAGCCAGGTGTCCAGGTGGGCTTATCTGGAGCCAGCTCCGTGCACACCTGCTCTGCAGAGCCCCTGCTGCTCCTGAAGGTCTAATAAAACGTCTCCTCAAGGCACAGCATCCCCGTGAAGGTATCTGCAGGGGAGCGGCAGGAGGTGTCCGCAGTGCAGTGTGGCCAAAAAGCTGTGCCCTGGATGGCCGGGGTCAGATTTACTTGCTTATTCCAAGTTCCCCTCTCCCTCTTCCCGACACCCACATGCGCTCAGTGCTCCAGATGGAGCCTTTTCCATGCTCGTACTGGCTAGGACACGCGTGTGCTCCTCACTGCACCTGCTGAGCCAGCAGCCGGGAGAGGACTCTAGTCTGACCTTTCCTGCCAACGAGAAGGGGCCTGGGCTGGGTACAGCTCCTCAGGGCTCCACCCCCTCCTCTTGACAGGAGGCTTGTTCCCTGGTACTGCTCTTCTGAACATCGTCCCTCCACATGTCCCCAGGGACTGTCAGTCCACGTAGGAGCAGCCCCAGTGGGTGGAGCCTTTGTCCTTAATAAGGAGGAAGATCTTTTTAACTGGGAGAGTGCGAGTTTGTGTGCACAGGAAGAGAAGGATGTGCAGGCCAAAAAGGGGGTATCATTGTCCCCAAATGCTTATGTTTTCCCCCAGTACAGGACTCTGGGTGTGGCCTCGGGACAGAGCTGGGACATGTGTCATAGAAGATGTAAGGGAACAGATTTGCCCCATGTGAAGAATTGATTGCTCTTTAATTTAAAAGTATTTCAGGGGCCGGGCGCTGTGGCTCATTCCTATAATCCTAGCTCTCTGGGAGGCCGAGGCGGGCGGATTGTTTGAGCTCAGCAGTTCAAGACTAGCCTGAGCAAAAGCGAGACCCCATCTCTACTAAAAATAGAAAGAAATTAATCGGACAACTAAAAATATATATAGAAAAAATTAGGCGGGCATGGTGGCACATGCCTGTAGTCCCAGCTACTCGAGAGGCTGAGGCAGAAGGATTGTTTGAGCCCAGGAGTTTGAGGTTGCTGTGAGCTAGGCTGACGCCACGGCACTCACTCTAGCCAGGGCAACAGAGTGACACTCTGTCTCAAAAAAAAAAAAAAAAAGTATTTCAGGGAGAGGGCCTTTATGATGGGCCTGTTGGCCTTTTCCATCCTCTCAGTGCCATGTTGAGGTCAGCATTATCTCACAGCCCACCCGTGACACGGGACAGCAAAGGCGCAAGGCTGGAGCCTGGCTGGCTGTGGGAGGCTGGGGGACATGGGTTTGCGTGCAGGGCTGTTGGGCCTTTCCACCCAGCTCCCCAGAGGCAGCAGTGGAGGGAGGCAAATGGCTACTTTGCATTTCTTTTTAGCTTTCCATGTTTTGTTTTGTTTTTCCTAAATTGGGCTCATTAAGCAAACATGTTTGTTGCAAATGTTTCTTCTATTTGGGATGCATTCAACTCTCTGCAAGTGAAAGGACCTCTTTGTGAGGGCGTGTGTGCATTCCCCATCATGGACCGGCGAGAAGGGTTGGATGACCGCATGGTGGGCTGTGACGGGGGCATGGCAGAGTCCCTTTTGCATCCAGGAGGAAACGTGAGGGCTGGGGAGGCACAGTGCGGAGACTGTGCCCTGGATTTTCCTCCCCAGACCTTGGTAGATCTAAGGAGTCCTCTGTAGAGCTAAGAACCCTTGAAACCTATTAGTGCAAGCTAGGCGACTGCCACCATGGGGCTATCCTGGACTGTCGTCTGTTTGGAAGGCGGTGGTGCTGCCCACACTGCTGGATGGGAGCACATCGGGCCAGCCGCCCTCTGACACTGCCCATGTGGAGCGAGGTGGCTGGTTTGTGCCTGCACCTGCTCGTCACCCCTGTCAGAAGTGGCCGCATCCCTTACAGTTGCTGGTAGAGGTTCGGGGAGGTTAGGCAGAGGTGGCAGAGGTGTGCTCTCGGCTGTGGAGCTGCCCCCACCACTGCAGTCCCCCGTCCGGCCCCTGCTAAAATGGTGCTTGTTCTCGGCACCTGTTCCAGGCTTCCCGTTTGTCTCAGCCCTGTTCTGTGACGCACTGGGCACGTGTCCATCAGCGGGCCCTCACTGGATGGAAAGCAGTGGTGGATGGAGTGGTCCATTCCTATAGGCACAAGACATCACCTGGTGTTGGAGTGGATGACTTCAGTCCTGGAGTGTACTGGTTTGCTTAGGTTGCCATAACAAAATACCTCGCAGTTCTGGAGGCCGGAAGTCCAAGATCAAGGTGTCAGCAGGGTTGTTTCAACAGCTGCTCTCATCCTGCGGGGACTCCCTTCCACTATCCTCCTGCAGATTCACATCATAGCCTCTTGTGCGAGGATCTCAGAGGCAGGGTTTTCATGTGATCACCTTTCTTGGATTACTCCCTTGCTTTAGTGGATCCCACCTTCCAGTAGCTCCTGGAACAGCTGCATGGGAAATGAAGTTGAAAATGTTTTTATTCTAATTTCATGCTTGTTTTATAACTTAGCTGGGCATAGAATTCTAAGTTGGAAATTATTATTTGGAGGATTTTGATCCATCCTCTTTTAGCTTCCAGGCTTGTTGCCACCAAGAAATCCAGTTATTGCTGGATGCCATTCTGATTTTTATACTTGTTTTTCTTCAGACACTTTTAGAATCTTCTGTTCATTCCTGAGGTTTAGAAACTTTTGTTGTACTTGGTGGGCACTCTGTTGAGATTCTGAAATTTTCTTATATTTATTTGAATATTATGAAAGAAATGTTTCTTTTATTTTTTTCTGGAACTTCTATTAGTTAGAAGTTTAGCTCCTGGATTGACCTATTTTTAATTATTGCTTTCCTTGCTCTTAGTCCTTTTGTCCTATAATTTTCTGTGAGACTTTCTCAATGTTAGACTCTAAGTCTTCTCTCTTTTCAAAATTGTATCATTTTTGATTTTTAAGAGCTCTATGTTGTTAATCCTCTGTATCAGCATCCCATAATTTCATGGGTACAGAATCATCTCTAACTCACATTTGTTTGCAGTCATCTTATATACAATACATTGACTGTTTCTAGGGAGGTTTTGTTTTTGAGCTTTTACTTAAATATTGTACAGTTCTTTTGTATTCCAGGCACTGTTCTGGGTGGTTTTATGAGTATTTACTTATTTAATTCTCTACCTCTTACAAGGTAGGTATTATGAAGTGATCTGAAGTCATTTGTTCAAGTCCTATAGCTGGTAAATGGCAGAGCTGGGATTTGAACCCAGGCCTCTGGCTCTAGAGTCTATGCTCTTAGCCACTATGGTTAGGAGATACATGCTTTCTTCAGGGGTCAGTTGGTTCCAGGGTGTCTTGGCATACTTCAGGGAGATACAAAACCTGGCTGGAAGCACCTTGTGTGCAAGGTGATGCTTGTCTATCAGTGAGCCTCTCACAGGATGTTTGGGCAGGGACCTAGACATTCAGCGAGGACTCCTGTGTGTCAGCATCTATAGGTTTTCTCTCTGGGCTGATCAGTTCCCTCAGGGGAATCCTGGAATGGGAAATATTGGGATGATAGAAGACTGGCTCCAGTATTGTGAGAGCTGAGTGGAGAAATACAATATCCAGACTTTCTCTTCGTTTCCCTGTTTTCGCTGCAGCCCTAGCTCTTGCCTTTAGTTGCACTTAGCATTCATGAGCTCAGGAACTTTCTGGCTCAACCGCTCTCTGGAGTGTACTTGTCATTTTTTGTCATATTACAGGGAGGGGTATGGGCCATCTATGTGTTCCTTACAGACTTTCAACCCATTTTTTAATTTTTCAGCCCTCCCCTAACAACTACCTTCAGAAACACCTGCTACCTTCAATTCCTGAGCTGTCTGAATTTCCGTGGCGTGGATTTCAGCGTCCTGTTGACTGCCCTCCAATCCCACCTGCCGCCCCTACTGCAGGCACTCCACTTTCAGCTTTCTCTGCCTTAAACCAGTTATATCTTGTATATTGCCCTTCCAGTTTCCAAAGATCGTTGACATTTTCATCTTCTGTCATCTCTCTTCTCTTTGTTGTCCCAGTAGGTTTCCACCATATTAAAAAATTGTCATTGTATTGGAGTTTTGGGAAGAGACTAATATAAATGCATGTTTAATCCATCACATTTAAACTACTACTTTTAAAAGAAGGAAACAGTTCAACCTTACAACAATTCCAACCTAAAGGTAAACATGACTTAAGAAGGCACAACAGAAATGCAAGGCATTTGGGAAAGGTGGCTTTGCACAGTGCCTGGTATGTGATAGCAAGTCATATGTCATCTCTATGAAGACAGTGTCACTTCATGTTAGAAAAGAGTAAAAGAAGAATAAGGAATGACTCTGATCTGGGAGACATAAAAGATAAGACAAACGTGGATTAAGGAATTCTGCTTCTGCCAGGTTTTCCATTTTCCAGCCAGGCCCTCTGGAAACCTGGCGTAGGATGTAATAGATGGTCTGCAGTCCTGTTTGCATGTGAAGTCAATTTTTACGTGTTGTAGTTATTGAAAAATATTTTCAGTCCAGAGGTACCTGGAGGATATAGAACCTGTCTGAGCTTGGAGACTATAGAGAGAATGATAGCCTCACAGTCTGAAGGGCGAATGTTCATTATGTGTAATAGACTCTGGAAATTTTGCCAGCTCAGCATCCATTTCCCCTTCCTAACAATCTCTTGATGGGTTGGGGGATTACTTTTTCTCCTGTGTGGATGGTTCAGTCAGGACAAGTCAAGTCAGTTGTTTGCATTCTGTTTAGTTGCTGATGGGGCATGTCCTTCCTTGCACAATCCTGTTACAGCCTGGGAGTAGGCAGGCGACCCAAGCTCTGCTAGCCAGATGCCCTTATTTGAGACTTTGAATTATGAGAGAGTCAAACACACAAGGCTCTGGTTCTCCTACCAGATCAAACCCAGGCCCTGCCGCTGGTGCTTTGAATTCGCCTCTTCCCCGCTCCCCACCCCCACCTCATCACCGCCCAGCGCCGGCAGGCCTGGGTCCAATCTTCCACTTGGAGGGCTCACCATCCCACCCACGGAATCCTCCCCACCTGTCAGCCCTCCTCGCCCCGCCCCCCTCCATCCGGGTCACACAAAACGCGCCCCGCCCCCTACGGCTGCGCTTCCTCCGCAGGACCACCGGCGCCCACGCCCTCAACCTGGCGACATGGAGGGTGTGGCAGTGCCTCCAGCGCAGGCCTTGACTCTGCGGTGACGTCCCCCCTTCAGAGAGAAGGACTGCAAGGTCCGAGTGGCCCCTCCTCAGGTTCTCCAGCAGGCCTTGGAGGCGCAGCACGGCCCACAGAGGTGAGGGCCCACTGAGGCCCGTGACGGGAAGGCCCACGCGCGCCCCTGACCCTCCAGAGTCGCGTCTCACCAGGAGGTGACCCTCCTCCGGCTGCCCCCCAACTCGCCCACCCCCGTAGGAAAGTGCCCGCAGCTGCCGCGGACACCACGCAGTAGGGGCCGGCCAAGGCGCCCAGTGAGCCGCGCCGGTTTTGTACACGACCCCTTTCCTGACAGCCGCCTGTCCGTCCGGCACCGTGCGTCCGGGGCCCTCATCTTCCCATGTTACCGGCCGCTGGACCGCCCTCTGGCCTCCTTCAAACCCACCGCCTTCGAGAAGCGCCAGCAGGCGGACGACCCGTGCGGCCTGCACCTGGTCTTCGCCGTCCTCCTCACCCGTCTGCCTGGCCCTCCTGGGGGCCGCGCCGCCCTTCGCGTTGGTCGGGTCTCTCTTCTGGTCGCCCCTGCAGCCCACCCGCGGCCCCATGTCTGCTCCCGGCTGGAAGACCAGGGCCTGGCTGGCGGGCAGCCCTGCTTGCTGAGTAGAAGGGAACAGGGGCTGTCCAAAGCTGCTTGGCCACCGTCAACCTCTGCCTCCTGCGCTACTCGCTCGCCAGGCGCAACCACCTTTTTAGCACCCAAGCACGGCCCCAGATCAAAGTCTACACCGACTCTCCCACCAACACCTCCATCAGCGTGCCCAGGTTTGGCAGCCTGTTGTCTCCGCAGGGCGCAGACGGCGTGGCCCGGGCCGTCCCCAGGACCATCAAGAGGACAGCCTCTGTGGAATACAGGGGTGATGGCAGGTGGCACCCCGATGATGAAACTGCCAATGGCCCAGCTCGGCCTCCGGGCCGCCGGCTGGTTGTGGCCTTGAGGACGCCTGCGTAGTGTGCATTGGTGGCAGTCGTGAGGGGGGGGCCGGCCACCTGAAGGGGACGACCCTGCCCCTGGGATCCAGGCCAGGAATGGGGCTGGCGGGGCCCGAGGGGCCAGACACCCAACCACAATCAGCGGGACGGGGACTTGGGGAGCCTGGGCAACACCTCAGCCTCCAGGGAGTCCCTGGTGAAGACACAAGCCAGACCAGAAGGTGGCAAGGGGAAGCCGGGTGCCAACAGCAAGCTCCTGTACAAGGCCTCGGCAGTGACGAAGGCAGCAGCACGCAAGAGGCGGCGGCATCCGGACGAGGCCTTTGACCGTGATGTCTCGGCCTTCTTCCCTGCCAAGCTGGACTTCCTGTGCCTGCAGGAGGTGTTGGACAAGCGGGCGGCCACCAAGTTGAGAGACCAGCAGCATGGCTACTTCGAGTACACCCTGTACATTGTTGGGGTCTGTGGCTGCCAAGGCTGCTGCAGCTTCAAGTGTCTCAACAGCGCCTCTTCTTTGCCAGCTGCTACCCCGCCATGGACGAGGCCTATCACTGTTACCCCAACGAGCGGAACTCCGATGCCCTGGCCTCCAAGGGAGCTCTGTTTCTCAAGGTAGGTCTCAGTCCGGCCTGGGGACCACACGCCAGCCAGTCCCAGAGTCCTGTAGGGAGGTGGGCTGAGGCCGGGAGTCCTCACCCTCGGGGAGGCGGAGGGGGCTGGAGTGGGAGGCTGACCAGGCTTTGCAGGGAGCCGAATAGGAGGGCCTCCGCTTGGTAACAAGGGAAACACAAATGTAGGGACAAGAACCACGGCTCTGGGCACAGATAGACCAAGCGGCGTGATCTTGGGCCAGTTCCTCAGATCTCTGAGCCACCATTTCCCCATCTATAAAATGGGAACAGGATGGGAGTGGACCAGAGTGGTGAGGCCTCTGATAGTGCAGGTGGCAATGGTGGCTGTGGCAATGGTGGTAGTGGTAAGGGGAGGAAGAGGAGGAGGAAGGGACCTTCTCGGTTCACAAGAGGCAGTGAGACTAGCCTGGAGCAAGCGCCGTAGGCAGGCAGATGGGACTCCCAGGTCCATGGGCCCATTCCCACGCCTGTGTCACTGAGGCCACCAGCTTCACTGGCCTGGACGCCCCTTCCTCCTGGCTGTCATGCAGCAGCCATGCCACGCTCTCTGCCCACCAGCCTGTGGCTTCACTTCCATAGTCATTAATTAAAGTGAGTCATAATTAAAAAAAAAAAAAAGAATTATGAGGGAGTGATGCAACACCAGAAAAAAATGGTTGGCAGTCATGCATCTCAGCTGTTATTCCCTAATCAGATAGTTGTGCCTTGCATGGCTTTTGCAGTCCTGCTTCCAAGCCCTTGGAGACGTCTTAGATGTACTTATATCAATTCAGGTTTTTGTTGCAAGCTATAGTACTGACTGTGGCTTTTTTAAGTAAGAAAAAGAAATTTAGCGGAAGGATATGGAAACTAGGAATTGGTGGGAGGCTGAAGGACCAGGCTTAGAACATGGGCATGGACCAAAGATGCTCTAGAGCATTAAGAAGTAGGAAGCATGAAAATCATATTTTAGTAGAGACAGTCCACCGGAACAAATTCGTACCTGCTAATACATGCTGCTACGTCATTAAACTACCTGCCATAGCTACCCTGGAATTATTCCTAGTTGTCCCTTTGTCTCTACCAGATTCAAAGTCTCAGTGGGGAGGGTGAGATTTGCCAAGACTGGGTCATGTGCCTGCCCAATGATTTTAGAGTCTAGACAGCCAAAAGGGGACAAGCCCACCATACTGACGATTTCCATTCAGATTTCCCTACCTTCATATGGGTTCTGCAAATTCCCAATTTTTTTCCAGTAAATTCTCTTTGTTTACTAGCTAGAATCCTGTGTCTTGTTAACTGAGAAAAAATGACGAGGTTCATAAATTTGGAAAGGAGAGCTTTATTTCTCATAAAGGATTGCAGCCTGTAACTGGCCATTCTGACAGGCTTGGAAGCAGAGCCCTGGCCACAAGCCAGAAACACATGTTCCGAGGGAGGGACGGTGGAACAGGAGTTTATGCTTAGCCGGGTGGCCATGTATACATATTTAACAAGCTATAGGAGAAGTCATGAATATTTATGAAAGAAACACGTGCATGTGCAGTTGAGCTTTATGCCCTTTTATGGGGTCCATGTTCAGAAAATGGCAGCCTTCTGTTGTCAAAAGGTGAAGCAAGGGAGGGGAGGGGGGGCAAGGGTAACATACGTAACCTAAACATCTGTACCCCTATAATATGCTGAAATAAAAAAAAAAAGAAACCACCCCACACACACACACAAAAAAAGGTGAAGCAAGGATGCAAAATTCCTCTCTGTGTATGCTCCGTAGACTGGTTAAAACCCTCCATGGTTGGTGGTCTCTTAGCAAGAATGAATGCTGGTTAGTGTAGGGCTAAAACCACTAATAGGGAGTGGATAATGAGATTGGTTTCTGTTTATCCTTTAAGGAAAAAAGAGTGATGGCTGTTAGCAGGAGAGGGGGTATAATGAAGTGTGTCTGACCTCCCATCACATCATGGCTGAGAATTCAGTTTTAAGGTTTCTCTGTAGTCCCCTTGGCTGAGAGGGGGTTCATTCAGTCAGGGGGGGTTCTTAGGATTTTATTTCAGTTCACCATCTTAAACCCAAAAATCCCTAACTGAAGTATGTCTCATTGTTCCCATCTGAACTCTGTTTATTGGCACATCTTAGAACTGTGGGAATCTTGAATTGTAGACTCCAAATTTGTCCTTGTCACATCAGTTTGATTGTAATGTTTAGGGAGAGTAAATAACCTGCATGTCTTTTGCTGAGAGCAGTTTATCGAGGCCTGGCCACAAAGTGCATTTTCCACGTTCTCAGCCCAGAAGCTGGCTGACTGCACTGAAGTGTGAGTGCTGAGCAAAAGCGTCAGTGCTTGGATATGGGCCTGTGAACTGAGTTGGTGTGGCCACTCCATTCTCATGTGGCACATTCAAGCTTGACTGCTTTTCTCCGAGGAGTCATTATTGTGGGGGTGGGGAGGAAATTTCTTGTGAAAATGAACACGAAACTACTTTGCCCGCTGTTATGATTTGGTTAAGGAGATTTAGCCAGCTCTGGGGGCCAGAACTCCCTGCAGCTGTCTGTAAAATGTTCTTGTCAGTAAGCATGAGTGCTAACTTTTTGGAGAGAATCTGTGATTTTCAGGAACCAGTAGGGGTCCATAATACCCAAAAAGATTGAGTCATTAACTTGTGTCACGAATCCGAGCTTTTTAAAAATGACCTTTTAGATAGTGGTGATGGTTGCATAACTCTGAATTTACTAAGAACCATTGAATTGTACACTTTAAATGGTTGACTTACGTAGCATATGAACAATATCTCAAAAAAGTTATTAAAAACTAACCTTTTAATATGTGATATGGTTTGGACGCTTGTCCCCTCCAGATCTCATGTTGAAATTTGATCCCCAGTGTTGGTGGTGGGGGCCTAGTGGGAGGTGTTTGGGTGGGTTGTGGGGGCACATCCCTCAGGAATGGCTTGGTGCCCTCCCCGAGGTAATGAGTGAGTTCTCACTCCGTAAGTTCTCCTGAGATCTGATTGTTAAAAAGAATCTGGCCCCTCCTTCTCCTCCTCTTGCTCCCTGTCTCGCCCTGTGACACACCTGCTGCCCCTTCACCTTCTGCCTTAATCAGAAGCTCCCTTAAGCCCTCACCAGATGCAGCTGCTGGCTCCATGCTTCCCGGACAGCCTGCAGCACTGTAAGCCCAATAAACCTCTTTTCTTTATAAATTACCCGGCCTCAGCTATTTCCTTTACAGCAATGCAAAACTGGCTGAGACAGTTTTGAGCTGAGGACTGTCTTAACAATGGGCTCATGTTGGGCTCTCAATGAATTTGGGTAATATTGAGCTTGTTTTTATATAATTGCCTATTTTTATACAATGCTTTGGCTCTAGATACACCCAAATATAGTAATTTTGTGTTGCTTCTAAGTGAGCTATTTGGCTTCTAATTCTGCACTGAGGACCATGTCTAACCTGTGATGGGAAAGCACTGACTTCTTTCATCACACTACGAATGGTGGTGATTCCGGTAATGGCTGAGGACATGGGCACACTGAAAATTTGCGAGTTCCCTCCCTTTAATGACCCCAGTTCCCTCGAGCTGGTATTTGGCACCCTGTTAAGCGATCAGGACTCGGAGACATTTTGGGTTATTTGGGGGGAAGTGCTAAGTAGTACTGTGGGGACTAACGCACTAACACTGAGGCAAAAACAATGAAAGCTAACGTGAGACCCACCTCGAGTCTGGGGTCCTGCGGAACACATCAGACATTAAGCAAAAAGAACTCAAATCTGCCATACGTGCAGCCATCAGCACGCAAGTCTGACCATGTCCTGTTCACGGCTGGTTCTCAGAGGGCTTCCCATCACGCTGCAGGGTTGAGTCTGTCACCGTGGCTTGGGTGGCCCTCTGGCCCCGGCCCATTGCTCTGTTCCCACCTGCTCCACGCACCCTGCCCTCCCTGGTCCACTGTACTGGTTTTCATCTTTGACCTTTTGTTCACACCAGAAACTTTGCTCAGGACCCCTCCCTTCTACCTCTTCTTTTTCACTCTGCGCAAGTTTCTCTGCCATTGTTTCTCCCAGGGGTCCTCTCGTGGCCCTGCAGAGTGGCCTAGGTGTCCTGCCCCAGCCTCCCGCCATCACTTCCCTTACCACCCTGTGTTATTTGTAATGCCACTCCCCAGCACACCCACTGTTGGACTGAGTTCTGTGACGTCAGGGGACCTTACCTGATCAGTGGATGCTCAGGGCCATGGAAATGAGATGTGTGTGGCTGGCCGGGCAGGAGACTTTGAAGTTGCAGGGCCCTGAGTGAGTTACCCACAAAACCCCACAGCTGCTGCCTACCCGGTTGAAGAGATAAATGAGAGCCAGGGCTGCCTGGAGATGGGGAAGGCCAGGCTCCTCTGCCCCACCGGACTCGTACTCTTCAGAATAGCTGCCTCCAGATTCGGAATTCTGGGGCTGCATTATTTCCCTAGGGCTGCCCTAACGCATTACCATCAACTAGGGGGCTTAAAGCAATAGAAATTTCTCTCTCACAGTTCTGGGGCTGCCAGCAGGGCTGTGTTTTCCCTGAAGGCTCTCGAGGAGGATCATTGTTTGTCCTTCCTTATTCTTGCAGCAATCCTTGGTGTCCCATGGCTTGTGCAGCGTATCTCCAGTATCTGCCGCCATTTTCACGTGGCTTTTCCCCTGCACACATCTGTGTCCAAATTTCTTTCTTCTTATATGGGCACCAGCAGTTGGGTTAGCACCAAATTCTAATGTGGACAGAAAGCAGATGTGACCACATCCTAACTTGATTACATCTGCAAAGACACTATTTCCAAATAAGGTTGCATTCCCAGGTGCTGGGTGGACGTGAATTTTGGGGGACAGCATTCAACCCAGGCTCTGAGCTCCTCCTTCCGACGTCCCCACCTCACTGAAGAGCTTGTGTCTCCTCCTATCTGCCCGCTCTGTAAGCCTGGAAGTCACTTTTAATATTCTTTCTTCACCTCCTTTATCCTGTGCCTAAAACATCTCCCACCTACATCCATCTTTCCAGTCCTTCCCGACCACCCCAGCCAGAGCCGCCATCTCTGGAATGACCTTCCCCACCTCCCTCCGCTGCCATGTGGTGGCCTCTCTCTTCTACAGTCAGGGATATCTCTTCAAAACTCAAATCAGCACATGACTTGGATTAAACCCTTCCAAAGCCAGCCCGTCGTGTATAAGAGAAAACCCCAAGGACTTATGGCCCGTGAGGTTCCAGTGGTCTAGCCGCTGCCTTCTGTCCCAGCATCACCTCCCGCTGCACTGCCTCTGGCTGTGCCCCAGCTGCTGCTGGAACACACTTGCGTGTCCATTCCTCAGCACCTGCCCTGCCTGTCCTCCCCGCTCCCACTCCTGCCTGTTGACCTGCTGATTTACCCATCAGGGCGCTACTTGCTTACGTGTCACTTTCTTGATGTAAACACTTCTCTGACCCTTTAGTTTAAGTGGGGGGCCCCTGTTGATCTCATCACACCCTTTGTGGGTATCGTGGCACTTGTCCCTTGCACTTACGCCCCTGTGATTGCCTGTTTAATCTATGTCCACCCTGTCAGTCTCTAAGCTCCATGAGGACATGGGTCATCTCATTCATGGCTGTGTCCCTTGTACCTTGAACACCTGGCACAGAGCAGAGGCTTGAGTGTTTGCATGAATTCATCTTGGCCATTGCTTCCCCCTCCCCCCCAGTTAATTGTTCATCCATTAGATATTCCAGTGCCACCATGTGCCTGGCCTTGTGCGAGGCCCGCGGAAAACAGATGTGCACCCAACCTCCTTTCTGTGCTGTGTCTGGGTTCTCCCTTTAATATAATATAACATACATTGTCCTGTGGCTAGTGGGAAGCAGGTCTCATGTGCTACAAAAGAATGAGCATTGGACACACGTCCTTGTAGGCTACAGGCCATGGGACCGAATTTCCCACGATGTTCTTTCCTGCTCGACCCGAGCGTGTCTGAGACTTCTCATCCCTTCAGGGGCAGATCCAGGAGGAGCAGTTGTGACCCCAGGGACCTCCTTCTGGAATCTTGACATTATTGAGTTGCTCTTCTCAGGACTGGCACTGGATTAGAAGGCTTGCATGCTTATTTTATTGAGACCCTGTTGAAAGGAACTGAATATTTTCTAGATGAGAGGTTGAGGCCTGCAAAGTTTGCAGACTTTCACACTGAATGGCCCAGCCTGCTCTGGCTGGGGACTTGGACTTTGGAGATAATGTTCCTAAACACTCTGCTGTCGCTGCTGGGTTCTCCGGGAAGCAGACCTGGAGCCACAGTTAATGCTAAGGGAGTTTTTAAGGGACCGCTCTTGGGATCCACCTCGGGGAGGTGGCAGAGTCAGGCCTGGACAGAGGAAGAGGTTCACTGCAATGCTTCGGCTGACCCTACAGCTTGCTCGGAAGCTGAAATGGCCCACTGGAATGCCCACATTGGGCCAGAATGGCCAGGCCTTCATACATCTACCATTGTTGGTCACTAGGGGTGGCGGCCCCAGGAAGGGTGTGACCTTGGGCCTCTTCTGCAGCTGAGGCAACCCTGCAGGGCCTGAAGCACTGCCAGCAGCTGGGCAGCCAGTCCTTTCTGGAAGGGGGGATCTGGGATCTCATCTGCTACACTCTCCTCCTACTGCCTTTCTCCTCGTGGATAATTCTAGAACTTTCCACCACTTAAATGTACGTGGAATTTCCCCACCACAGGTAATTGTTAGAGTTTGTGGAAGTGAAAAGATTAAAGATTACTGACTGTGATTTAAGGATTGTCTAGGCGAACCAGCTGTGTCATCCAAGCTCGTAGACTGACTTATCCATGAAGGCTGAGGGCCGTCTGCTCAGTGTGACAGGAAAGGCTGTGGAACCGGTTGCAGACTGAGACTCTTGATAAGGGACAACGTAACTTAAAGGGGACTGTTTGCAACTTAGGGGCCCCTTAGTCTGAATGCAGCACTAAGTCTTAGCAGTTAAGCAGAGGGAGAAGAAAAGGGGCATTGGAGAAAACCCCGCTGAGTTTCTGCTGCCCAAGTAGGATGTCAGCAGGAGGCAGGTGACCCCAGGATCTTCCAGCTGCCCTGCTGATCTGCCTCTGGACACTGTCTTGTCCCCTCCTGCCTGCCAGAAGAGCTTAGAAATCATTCTTATCTGGGAGACCAAACACAATTCTTCATCTGTGTCAGGGTTCGGCAAACTCGTTCCATACATACATTGTTCTAGAAGTAGGTATGATCTGTAAATGTACCTACATTCTTCATAGTTACATCTACGTTGACATTTAAAACATGGAAATGTCGTGTTCCTCCCCCGTGTGACCAACCGGCCACCATTAAGCTCTTGCTGGGTGCCAGACTCTGCGACAGGTGCTTTCCATAGAGTATTAACCACGGAATCCTCACAACCTCATGGGGCAGGACAGACCATTTTTCATAAAAGAAAACCAAGGCTTGGAAAAGCTGACTAAATTTCTGGAAAGCTGCACAGATAGCAAGGAGGAGTGGTAGAATTCTCTCTGGGTCTGATTCTACAGCTTTTAACCACCGCTCCCCACCCCACATAGTCTCCTCTCTGTGCTTCCTCTGTGGGCTCCTTACTGCACAGGTTCCTTCCTGGGGTGCTTCAGGTGGGCAGGGGATGAGCTGTCGATGGTGATCACCGTATGTCTCAGGTGAGCAATTAAACTACCACCTAGATTAGGACCAGCAAACCTTGGCCAAACATGGCCCACAGCCTTGAGCTAAGAATGGTTTCTACATTTTTTAATGGCTGAAAAAAAAAATCAAAAGAAGAATACTTTGTGACACCTGGAAATTATATGCAATTCAAGTTTCAATGTCCGTAAATAAAGTTTGTTGCTGTGCAGCATGCTCATTGCTTACACATCATCTATGGCTGCTTTTGCACTGCGACAGCAAAGCCAAGTCGTTGCGACAGAGACAGTACGGCTTGCAAAGCCTGAAATATTTACTCTCTGGCCCTTTGCAGAAAAATTTTGTTGACTCCTGATCTAAGATGAACAATGTTTGATCTCTCAGACACTAATGACTTCCTAAGCTCTTCTGGGAGGTGGAAGGAGAGGAGACGGGATAGTTTCAGAGGGCAGATCAAAAGGGCAGCTAGATACAAAGCCACATCAATTGAATTATATATACATGCTTATCTGCATTGTTCTGGAACATTCTTTGCAGTAAAATGTACTTTCCAATAGGTCCCAAGTGAATATCGCCGAGTTGGCTGTGCTCTGATAAATTTGCACTCTTCCTACAAGCTCCTGCCTCAGAGCCTGATGTGTTTCTACTATGTCACATTTGTCTCCAGGCGTTTGCATCCCTGAGCAGCTTTGTCAGTACGTGGTGCGTGTCGGTTTGACAGCTCTTGACACAAGCAGATCAAAGCAGCCTCACTTAGTGATTAGCACAGGGAGTTTCCACTCAATAAACCAATGAGGAGCTGCCACGTACCAGGCCCTGCGCGAGGCACTGAGGGTCTGCAGGTGAGTGATAGCCACTGCTCTTAGGCAGTCACTACCTAGAGTGATGGCAGGAACATTAGAAGATCTTAGGATTCTTTAGTTATAGGCAACGGAAGCTGATTCTGGCTAAGTTCAGCCAAAGACCGTGCACTGGGAGGCTGTGGAGTGGTTCACGGGATTGAAGGAGAAGCTGAACCGCCAGGCTCAGAAAGGGCAGGAGTGGGGCAGCTCCGGAATCTAAGGAGTCTCTTCCGGACTTTATACCTTTAAGACAAATTTGTTCTCACCATTTTCCTCACCTTGATCAATATCACGTTGCCTGGGGTGAGAATTTGACTTGATTTTGGCCCTGTGTATACTCATTTGGCTAGAGGAGGGCAGAACCCTTGGTTGACAGCCTCCTATGGGAGGCTGTTGCAGGGGGTCCTCCCACAGAACAGGAGTTCTGTTGCTGGAAGGGGTGAGTGCTGTTGGGAAAACCAGGGTATGTAAGTCCTATAAACTATTGGAACATAGAGGAAATGCCCAACCCAGCCCAGGAGATCAGAGAAGACTTCCTGGAGGAAGAAACAATGAAGCCGAAACCAGAATGGCAAGGAAAGTTAGCCAAGGGAAGAGGCAAGAAGGAAGTAAAACATTACAGGCTAAGAGAATTGCAGCTGCAAGCGTCCAGAGGCAGGGGTCCTTACTATTGTCTGCAGAATCATGGCTTTTCCCTGTTGGTCTCCAAGAGTGACAGGTCACTCTGCCCAAGAACTTGTACATTTAAAGATCAGTGTCTGTGCTCTTTCCATCCCCCTGGAGTCCTTGAACTTTCCAAGGTCAACCGACATCATGGAAAACCTCAGGCCGTGACTCCCTCCCTCCCAGGGAGTCTGCAGGATTAAATGAAATCTCGAGCCTCCTGCACTGAGAGCCGATAGGAAGAAAAATGCCACCACAGCCTTGAGCATTTTTATTGTTCCTCTCTGGCTACAGCGGGGGGAGGCCTCCAGTCAAGGGCCGCCTGGACCGATTTGCACGGGTGCTAGTCACAAATTGTGGCTTGACATTTATAGCAACCGTGACCCACGTGTTATCGATTATTTAGGAAAAGAAATGAAGCTGAGATGGCCAAGCAGCAGCCTCGTTAAAAATCTGCTCATGTCGCATTTTATCTTGACGG
Source organism: Avahi laniger (assembly GCA_963575035.1). Lineage (NCBI taxonomy): Eukaryota > Metazoa > Chordata > Mammalia > Primates > Indriidae > Avahi > Avahi laniger. The sequence goes on along the minus strand of CAUYSK010005300.1, from coordinate 33,939 downwards.
AAGAGGGGGCTCAAACTCAGAAAGGGAGGAAAAGCACGAAAAGCACTATCAAGTTTGGATCTCGTTCATGACCCGGGAGATAGCAAGCAGTTTTAGTTTACCAGCTTTGATTAATCAATTCCTCTTTATTCGTGTGAAAAATCCACAATCACCGGGGGCTCTTGGAAGGAATTATTGTTCTTTGCCTCTTATGCTCAGTCGCTTCTGCTATGTGTTCACCCGGCTTATGGCAGTGGAGCCCACATCTCTGCGTTGGCTGTGCTTTGATGAATTAGCGCTGCTCCTGCAAACTGTATTTTTCTGATTAAGCGCATGAGTTTGTTTCCTTCCCCGTCAACCCTGTCATTAGAAGGTTGTTCCTTCCATGCTAATGGGGAGGAGTTGGGTCTCCTTTCCATCCAGGGAGCACTTGGCCACACCACTACGGTCCACATGCGGGTGGAGTCAGCCCAGAGAGAAAAAATAAAACTTGCCGTAAGGCTGAGAATGGGAGGAAGCTCAGCTAACACCTGCAGGTGATGAATGCAGTGGTGCCCCGACCTGTAGTGACCGTGTTCTTCCAGGGCACATGGGAGGTAGGCAGACTCCCCACCTTCACTCCAGGAAGGATTGGTTTCTAGGCCAAGCTCTGCTTTGACTTGGACAAGTTCCTGGCATAGTTGCCTCCTGTAAAATTAGGGGGTGCAGCTAGATGACATTAGTCTGCTCTAGCTGCAGTAAAAGAGTGCCACAGGTGGGGTGGCTTAAACAACAGATGTTTATTTTCTCACAGTTCTGGAGGCCGGATGTTCAAGGTGAAGGTGTTGGCAGGGTTGCTTTGCTGTAGGGCCTTTCTTCCTGGCTCGTAGGCGGCCACTTTCTGTGTCCTCACATGGCTTTTTCTTTGTGCACTCATACCCTTTTCTTAGGAGGACACCAGTCCTTCTGGGTTAGGGCCCCACCCTTAAAGATCCTGTCTCCATACACAGTCACACTGGGGTTAGGGTGTCAACATGTGAATTTTGGAGGGGACACAGTTCAGTCTATAACAACCAGTAATTTGCAAACCAAAAAGGTGGAGGAGGTTGTTGACTCTTCCACAGGGAGTATCAATTATTGGGTGATGGGAGAGGACTTTTGTTTGGCTGTACAACCACCCCTTACCCCATTTAAGCTTGTAAAATCCACACCATGGTGAGTTCCCGTCACTGATGGCTGTGTCTTCCTTCTGCATGCTGAGCTGTAGCAAACTCAACTGGTCACCACCCAATAGCCTTTCGCCCTCTCTCCTTTGCAGGCAGAGGTGTCTACCCAGGGTTGCGTTGTGACTTTCATGTGTCCTGGGCACTTCTGCCTTTGGGGATCCCTTCCTCTATAAAAATATTTAAGAATTATGGTAGTATTATATAAATGACATTCAATGTACATATTAATACCTCATTCATTATGACGAGTAAAACATCCTGTGGGCCCTAAAGGTATTGTTGGCTTTAGGCCCTGTGCCTGCTCCATTCAGTGGATGAGTCAGCTCTGGGTCCACCCTTCACCTGCCTTCTACCCAGCTTCGGGGGAAATCTGGAGTGGGATAAACCATTCCTGCTGCTGGCCACCTGGCCTAGCCATAGAATGCTAAGTGGCCAGTGAGAGGTGAGGGACAGTTTCCCAGGGAACTCCTAAAAAGGGTTTCTTTTCCCTTGCTGAAATGCATGTGGGAGAAATAGCCCTTCTTTTCCTGACCTTCTCACGCTGGTCCGTGGCAGCTATTTTGAGATTATGAGACGATGCTGACTTGCTGAGGGTGGCAGCACACAGTGGTAGAGGGGACCTGGGTCCCAGACAATGCTGTTGGTCCACGGAGTTCACGATCACTGCAGCGCCCCAGCTCTATTCATCTGTTAGGGCTGCTGTAATGAAGTGCCACAACATAGGTGGCTCCAACAACAATTCATTGTCTCACAATTCTGGAGGCTACAAATCTGAGATCAGGGTGTCGTCAGGGGTGGTTCTTTCTGAGGACTCTGAGAGACCATGTGTCCCAGGCCTCTCAGCAGCTTTTGGTGGTTTTCAGGAAATCTGTGGCATCCCTTGGCCTGTAAAAGCTTCACCCTGATCTCTGCCTTCATCTCCACATAGCGTTTGCCTTCTGTGTGTGCCTGTGTCCAAATGTCCCTTTTTGATAAGCACATCACATTGGTTCAGGGCCTACCCGAACGACCTCGTTTTAGCTCGGCTGCCTCTGTAAAGAGCCGTCTCCAAGGTTGCATTCTGAGGTAGGACTTCCACACACAACTTTTAGGGGGACACGATTCAATGCATAACACCTGCCTTGGGACTGGTTTGGTGATGATAAATGCCCTTGCTGTCCAAACCTTGTGAGTCGGGCTTTCGTTACCTGTCGTCTACCAGAATTGCTGAGCGAGATCTCGACGCGACGGAGCCGTCCTGTGCTAACCTCTGGCGTCCTGTGTCGGGTCCTACTAGGAACTGCACCATTTCCTCTCCTTGCTGTTGGAGATGTTTGTGTGTAGGGCTCTGAACAGGACTCGGCACAAACATCCCAGCTCAGGAGAGCAGCACACACAGAGGCCCTGAGGGGTTTGCAGAAATAACAGAAATGAAATAGTGCTGATGTCCTGGCCTGGTTTTAGAGGCTCCCCGTTCTCCCCGGCTTGTGGCCTTTTCCTCTGTCTTCAGAGCACATCACTCCAGTCTCTGCCTCCACCATTGCATGGCCCTTCTGCTTACAAGGACCCCTGTGATGATGTGAGATCTACCTCGATGACCAGGGTAATGTCATCAGATCTGCAAAGTCCCTTTTGCTATGTAAGGTGACATATTCACAGGTTCTGGGTATTAGAACATGGGCATTTTTGGGGTGAGGGTGTTATCCAGCCTACCCCATGGAACCAGACTGTCAAATGTATTGATCGATCTTGTGCAACAGCTGCTTAGATGTGGATACTTTTTCTGCCTGTTTCTTCTCCGGTCATGGAAGTATTAATTGCTTTTCTGTCCCTTGATAGGGGGCGAGGTGGGAGGTGTGGTGAGCATGCTCTACAGCAGGTGGGTTAGCAGCAGCAGTGTCCCCTGGGAGCATGTTAGATGTGCAAATCCTCCTGGGCCAGCAACTTGGGGATGGGACTCAGCAACCTGTACGTGAGCAAGCCCTGCCTTGTGACCCCGCCTTTTTTTAAGATTTTAATTTTGCATTTATCATGAAATGTTTTGCATTAAGATATTTATCTTGACTGCTGAGATTTTTGGTGCCCCTTTTCCTTTTGTGCCTGAAGGGAATGCCTGGACCCTAGGAAACAAAGGTCACCAAATCTCAGATCAAAATCTGAGTCCTCCCAGGAGGTCCGTGGGGTATGTGACACAGACACAGACCTACACAGGGTGAGCAGAGACGTCTTCCATGAGGACAGGATGTCAGAACTAAAGCCGAGGGCTGGAAGGAATTCTTGGTGACAAGGTGGTAGGAGCATTTTTGGCCGAGGAAGCAGCAGGTGCAAAGCTCAATGTTTGGAGGGGACGTAGCAAATAGAGGTCTTGGGAAGGCCACTGTGTCATGTGATTCATTTAACAAATATTTATTAAGTTCCTACTGTGAGCCCTGGGATCTCCTGATCTTTAACAACTTGGAATTTCCACCTACATATCAACGTGGAAGAGCCTAAGAGAAGCAGTTGGAACAAAGGGTAGGTCTGTCATGTTGGCAAAGTGTGCCCCAGGCAGTCTTCTGCCCAGAAATGGTATTTGGCACCCAACAAATAAGGCAGGGAAAGTACAAAAGGCCCTACGTCTCATAAAAGATGCATTTAGTACAGGTTTCTATTTCAGAGCTAATAGCATTAGCTGTTATGGAGAAAGTAAGAGTGCACAATTACCCTGTTTTAATAACATGGTTGAGAGCACAGCTCGAATCCTGGGGGACCCTTTACAGTTTGAAGTTTCTGTAGTGAGTTCTCGGTACCAGGCTGGTTCATAACCCTCCATCCCAGTTTGCTAGAAGGATCCTGTTTTACGCCTGACGTACTGACATCATTATTAATGGCATTCCTTTCACCTTCAAGTGCCCCAGTTTGGGCAAACAATGACATGCTATCCCTAGTGACACAAAACGGAGAAAACTAAGCCCAAGGTTGATGATGCGGCTCCTACCAGCTCCTTGGCGAAACCCACCCCTAGCAGAGAGGCGGTTCACCAAGTCTTAGACTGCGCCACCTCATCCATTAGTGTTTGAGGACATGTCCTCGCCAGGCATTGCTCTAAAAACCAGGCAGAAAGACTGCCTAGGATCTGATCTTACACTTTTTATTGTACTCAGGAAAAAGCTTAAGTAGAACAAGGGGAAACAAAGCCGTCACTAAGATAAAGTAGCTCTCACTTTCATTTAATAGGTAGCTCCTCAAATGTTAGGCTTTTTCCAGCAACAGTGGTTGGGGAATTGAACACCTTCTCGGTGAAAGCTAACATATTGCCCCAATTTGGTGTTTAATTGTTTAAAACATTATAGCTGTACAGGTTCTGGACAATCTGAAGTAATGCAGTGACAGTGCCTCAGTTTCCTACTGCTTTATGGTGAGAGCTGTTAAGGTTGGTGTATATCTACCCCAACATTCAAAAGCGAATTTTATTGAAGTACAACAACAGTAAGAGCACAGATTGTGAGATGCAGCTTGGAGCTCCCTCCTGGTCACCAGCCCCTCTCCTGAAAGGTAACTGCTATCCTGACCCCTCTGGCCAATGATTCTGTGAACTTCAAAAAGACAAAACTACACGTAGTTACACATGTATTTTATGTCTGGTTGTCCCCTGCTGCCTGGAGAATCATCCACGTTGTATGTAGTTTGCTCACTTTCATTCCTGTGTGTGTTCCATTGTATGAATATGCTCTTTCATTTTGTTCTGCTGTTGATGAAAATTTGGGTCATTTTCAGTTTGGGGCTGTTACAAATAATGGATGCTTCTGTGAACTTTCTGGTAACATGCGGGTGCACACGTGTATGCGTTCTTTTCGCTACATACATAGGAGTAGAAGTGCTAGGTCATAGAGTAGGTGGGTGCTCAACTTTAAAACACAATGGCAGACGAAGTTTTCCAAAGTATAATTATTTGCACCACTTTATACTTTCCCCAATGGCATATGAGAGTTCCTGTCGCCCCACACCTTTGCTAACACTTGGAATCGTCCATCAAATGTTGGCTGTCATGGTGGATGTATGTTTGAATTTCATCGTGGTTTTAATTTGCTTGTCCCAATGAAGAGTAATGTGGGGCAGCATCCTTCCATATTAGCCATTGTAAATACCCCTTTTGTGGAATACTTGTCCAAGCCTCTTGTCTATGTTTTAATTGAGTTTTTTGTCTTACTGATTTGAGAGAGTTCGTTCTTTCTATAATGAACATATGAATTGTTTCTTGGTTATAGGTGTTGCAAATCTCTTTTCTTCATCAAGAGACAATAGTAACAGTGTGGAAAGGCAAACCACAGAATGGGAGAAATCCTCAACTTTAATGTGTCATTTATCAATCTTTTCCTTTATGGCTAGTGCTTCTTGTGTCCTGTTTAGGAAGTTATTGCCTACCTACCTCCACCAAGGTCGTAGAGATAGTCCCTATCATTGTCAAAAAGTTTTGTTTTGATTTCACACCGAAATCTACAATCCAAAAGTAACTGACTTTTGTCTATGGTGTGAGGTGAGAGTCAAATTTCACTTTGTTCTCCCATATGGATTTCCAATTGATTGAACACCATTCAACATCCTGTCGACATTGATGCTCAGTGGTCTGTAGTGATAGCTTTGTCATAATGCCATGCGTGAGCCAGCTTCTGGACCCTTCATTCTCCATATTGGTCTATTTGCGTATCCTCGGGCCAATACCACACTCTCTTAATTACTGAAGCTTGATGACCTGTCTAGATAGTCTGGGAGAGCAAGTCCTCATTTTTGGGGCCTTTTTCAAGAACTGTTGGCCCTTTGCCATTTCAATTAAATTTTAGAATCATCTTGGTCAATTTTTACAGATAATCTATTCAAATTTTGATTTGATTAAATCTGTAGACTAATTTGGGAGAATTGAAACTTTTATAACATTGAGTCATTGAATCATGACTCCATGGTGCATTTCTTCATTTGTTTAGGTTCCTTTACTTTATGTCCATCTTTTATAGCTTTCTGTAGAGTGGTCTTGAAGGTTTTTCATATTTATTCCTAATTATTTGATATGTTTGATGCTATTGTTATATTTTAAAAATTTTATTTTTTTGTTTTGTATAGAACTACAATTTACTTCTTAATATATACCTTATTTCTAGTGACTTTACAAGTTCATTCTAAGAATTTACCTGTAGACTTTGCTTTTTGGATTTTCTACCACAATCACGTCAACTGCAAATAGTGAAAATTCTATTTTTCTATTTCAAACCTCAATCTCATTTCTTTTACTTTCAATATAATGTTGCATAGAAGTGATGATAGTGATCATTCTTGTCTCATTCCTGATCTTAAGAGGAAGCTTTCAATATTTCACCATTGTGAATGACATTTTCTGCAGGCTTTTGAATACAAATTCTCTATCAGATTAAGAAAGTTTCCTTTTATCCTTTTGACATTTTTTGAGATTTGAAGTAAGGTCTGGCATAGGAACAATTTTTGTAATGTTCTTTTTTTTTTTTTTTTTAAAGAATGTGTAGTCTGTAATTGTTGGGCACAGATGATCCATTGTATATGTCCATTGGCCAGTATGTTAACTGTGTTCAATTTTTCTAGATTGTTTTTTGTTTAGTTTTTCAATTTTTCACTTGCTATGGTTTTAGTTTTCCTTATAGTTCGTCACTTTTTGCCTTCTGTTTGGAGGGTTGTTGAATTGATCATTTTGTTATTATAAAGAGTATTTTTGGTTACTAGAACTTTTTTTTTATCATAAAGTCTACTTTGATAATAACAGCTATAGCAACTTTCTTTCTTTCTCTTTCCTTCCTTCCTCCCTCCTTCCTTCCTTCTTTCCTTTCCTTTCTTTCCTTTCTTTCTTCCTTTCTTCCTTTCCCTCCCTCTCTCCCTCCCCTCCCTCCCTTCCTTCCTTTCTTCCTTCCTTTCTTTCTTCAGAGAAACAGAATAAATAGAAGTGGGAATTGGCTCATGTGATTATGGAAGCCAAGTGGAAGTCCCATGATCCACTGTCTGCAAGCTGGAGACTCAGGGAAGCCTGAAATTTGGTCTGAGTCCAAAGGCCCGTGACCCAGGGTAGCTGATGTAACTCCCAGTCCAAGGCTGAAGGTCTGAGAACCGGGATGGCAAGTGCTGATGTAAGTCCTGGCGTCTGAAGGCTGGAGAACCAGGAGTTCCAATATCCAAAGAGAGGAGAAAATGAATGTCCTAGCTCAAAGGGAGAGAGAGAGACAGAGACACAGTGAGAGAAAGAAAAAGAGAGATTGCCTTCCTCTGTTTTTTGTTCTATTCTGGCCTCAACAGATGCCTGCCCACATTGGTGAGGGTGGATCTTCTCTACTCAGTCTACTGACTCAAATGCTAATCTATTCCAGAAACACTCTTTCAGACAGACCCAGAAATAACCAGCTATCTGAACGTCCCTTAACCCAGTCAAGCGGATGTGCAATTAACCATCACAGGTATCATCAGCTATCTCTTCTGCTATTGCTGCTACTCCTTTTTTCCTGCTTCTCTTCTCATTTTCAGGGATGGCAATTAAACCTAGGTTAGACCTTTTAACTCAATCTCAATGTCACATTCATTTCTCTATCTTTTCATCCTGTTGTTCACGTTGCTTCATTCTGACTCTCTTCTGACTCATCCTCTGGCTCACTAACTCTTTCCACCTGTGTCTAATATCAGTTTGGCAAATTTTTATAGTTTCCATTCCTTTTCCAAAATTCTCTACCTTGCCCCATTTCCCTGACCATGTGAAGCAATCTTACTGTGCTCTGTGTCTGACATTGGAGTTATCTGGAAGGCCAGTGGTTTTCTTTCTTTTGTCTGTTTCTCTTGCTTTCTGACAGTGTGGTCTTTGTACATCTCTTATTTTTCTCAAGCTATAGGAAAACTGCAGGAATAGTACCACAAACTCCCCAACCCCAAGCCATGTGAGAATATGTTGTAGACGTGATGCCCTGTGACTCTCAAATGTTTTAGTGTGCATTTCCCACACATCAAGGGTATTCTCCTATTAACTGTGGTACAACTGTCAAACTCAGGGAATTAACATTGACCCATCATTGCTATCTAATTCAAAGGCTCCATTCAAGTTTTATTGGAAGAATTCAGGATCACAGGTTGCATTTAGTTACCCTGCCTCTTTAATTGCTTTTGACTTGGAACAATTCCTTGAATTTTCCTTAACATTGATGACCCTGCCACTTTTAAAAATTATACGACAGTTATTTTGTAGAATGTTCTTCAGTGTGGGTTTATGTAATTTTTTTCATGATTAGATTCAAGTAATGAATCTTGATCAGGAATATTACAGAAGTGATGCTAAGTTTTTCTTATTGCATCCTGTTAGGTTAGTATGTGATTTTGATTTATCCTACTACTAATGATGCTAACTTTGTGATTAACTTTAATTAAGATGGTATCTTCCAGGTTTTCCCACTGTAAAGTCACTCCTTCTTCTTTTTGAAATTAATAAAGATTTTGTGGAGACGTAGTTTGAGACCGTAAGTATATCATTTCTCATCAAACTTTCATCTACTAGTTTTAGCATTTATTGCTATTTCCTGCTTGAATTATAACTATGAAAGGCTGTCAAAGTTCAATTTTCCAATTCTATCATTTCGTATATTTCTTGGTTGGCATCCTACTGTAAAACTTTTTCTTCTAGCTCTCTCTCTATGCATTTATTTATGAATATATTTATATATTTATCCAGCCATCCATATGGAGGTATGTATTTCCATTCAATGAATTATAATTCACTATTATCATTTTTTTTATGCTCAAATTATCCTTGATTTGGTCAGTGGGAGTTTCTTCAAACTGGCTTTTGTATCTTTTTGAAATGTTTCCATCTGTATTTGAGCAGTTCCTTCCTTTCTGGCTGAACAAGATGTCAAGCTCTCCTTGTGTTTTCCTTGTATCAGCCCTGGATTAATAAGCTCTGGTTCCTTTTCATAAAGGAATGGTGTTTAGAGCCCAGATCTCACTTCCAGGAGAGCTCATTGCTCTTTGGATGTCATTGTTCCCAGGCCCTCTCAGTGGACAAAATTAGGGAATATATTAATAGTATGTATATATTGACACACACATGTGCGCACGTGTACGCACACGCACATCTAAATCTAGATTTATTTGTGTGGCTATATATAGATTAAAAACCATGTGTTCACAACAATATTTACATTTCTATTCAACACCATGGATTTCATTCTAGCTTTCTCTTGTCTCTAATGTTGAGAAGCTGGGCTCCCATTATCCTCAGTATGTTTACTTATTTGCTCAGTGCCATCCTGTGCAACCAGTCTCCCGTTGCTGCTGCTGTTCCTTGTGCGAATGCCTTACTCACCCCACTTGGGCTCTGGCCCCACAGGATCGCTGCCCTCCCTCCTTGCCTCACAGGTCCCCTTCATCTCGCTGGGGTTCTGACTCAGCACTGGGCTCCGCCACCCACTCCTCTGGCATGGATTTCCACCTCTCTTGCCCAATATTTTGCATCGACTTGAATTATTCAAGAGGGAAGGAAAATAGATACCTAGTTATTTTTGATTCAGTGCTGGGTAGGATTTATAAAATTATAGGAATAGTTTAAGACCTGGAGATGATGATGATAATTATGGTGATATCCCTCTGGAGAAACATTATGTTTATTTCTATGAATTCTGTTGTGACAGAATAAAAGACCATATTATCTCTTTATGGCTTGGATTTATTGATTGGTGATTGCTCTAGCAAAAGAAAGAGTTAACTTTATAAATGAGTCTGTTTTGAAATTTAATTAAGCTCTTTTTAAGCCAATTATTATTTTAGCCTCTGCCACCTTTAAGGTCACTAGAAAAACTTAGTGCTTAGCACTGCATCAAAACATGATTGCATTGGTGAGGATATGAAGAAACTGGAGCCCTCATTTACAGCTGGTGGAATGTAAAATGGTGAGGCCACTGGGAAACAGTTTTGCAGTTCCTCAAATGATTACACAGAGTTACCATATGACCCAGCAATCCCACTCCAAGATATATATACCCAAGAGAAATAAAAGCAAATGCCTATACCAAAAATTGTACACAAATGTTTATAACTGCATTATTCACGATGAACAACCCAAATGTTCATCAGCATATGAATGGATAAGCAAAATGTGGTATATCCACACAATGGAATAGTATTGGGTCATAAAAAGAAATACCGATATGTTACAAGTTGGATGAACCTTGAAGACATTGTGGTAAGTGAAAGAAGCCAGACACAAAAATCCCCATATTACATGATTCTGTTAAGATAAAAGTCCATAACAGGGAAATTAATAGATAGAGAAAGTAGAAAGTGGTTGCTTAGGGTTGAGAGGGCATAGTGGAGTAGGGGTGATAGCTAAAGTGTACTGCTTTCTTGTGAGGTGGTGAAAATATTGACTGTGTTGATGATTGACATATCTGTGCATACACTAAAGGTCATTGAATTGTGCACTTTAAATGGGTGAATTGTATGGCATGTGAATTATATCTTAATAAAGGTATTTAAACATTTTTTAAAAATAGAGACATTTATTAAGACTTGCTGGGAACCTCGGATCTATATAGAAAGCTTTGTGAAATATGAGTCAGTAGTATAACTTCTCAATGAAATAGGTAGTAGCTAGTTTCAAAGCAGAGAACCAGTAGACCCATTCATCTTGTAGATTATCTATTCATGGCTGTATGACTTTCTGGCTGTGTAATCTTGGACGAAGTATATGAATTTTCCTAAGCCCGGGTTTCCTCATCTGGGAAGGGGGCATGTTAGTATCTGTGGAGCTCTTAGTACGGCTCATGTCATGTGTCAGCCTCCACTTAGGGTCTTTTGCTATGAGTAATGAAGCATTGTAAAACAAGCTGTTCCAAGCTTAGTGCCACGTTTTTTTTAAATTGCCCTTCACTTTGCTTCTATCTGTCTATAACACCTGGCTGCGGTACTCTGTACCTTTTGGGAACTGTGGGTGACAACAGCTGATATATTCGCTGAGCCTTACTTGACCTATCAAACCAGCTCTTACCTCCCATTAGAGTATGAGACTGAGCAAAGTCAAGGGAGCCCTCTGGGGCAAGTCAGTTTAAAGTCTACAGGACTGAAAAGGTACCAGGGAGATCTTAAAAGTACAGGTACGGACCATTGATTTGGACCAGAGAAAATTTACATCCTTTCTTATCTAAAGAGCTCTAAGCAGACTTTTAAAACCTTTTTAGTATAACACAACATTTAAATTAGCCTTGCCCTAGTGACTCACTTGTGCCCAAATCCCCTGCCCACCCCAAAACTTTTCTTTCCACTGAAGCAAATCCCACGGCTCTTCTTAGACCCAGGTTTAATATGCCCTTCCTTGAACCTTTCCTGGAAGGCGCTAGCTGTCACCTATGTTGGAATGATAAGAATGTTCATGATCATAATTCACAATGAGGTATGTTTTTCTGCTTGTGTGGTTAATCGTTTTTTGGGTCTATCATAGATAGACAGGTGATAGGTATCTATCTCGACCCTGAATCAGTGAGACAGGATAGAGAACTCAAGAACCGACCCACATAGGTATAAATATGATGAATAATGACAGTGGTGCCTCAGTCAGTGCCGGCGCCATAAGGGAAACCCATGGACTGGGTGGCTTGTGAACAGCTCTTCCAAGAGTTCAAATAGAGTCTGGCTTGGTGTCAATGGTTTAAGGTAGTCAAATGATTGAGCATCCCTATCCTTGTCATGGAAGACGCTCTTCTCCGAATACCGCAATTGTGGGACATCCACAGACCATTCTCTCTGGCAGCCATGGGCAGTACGAACGGGAGTACACACCAGCAAGGCTGTTCTGGAGTAGTGCTTGGAAGCATTTAATGAAATCAAATTTGCATTTAGCTTGAGTAATTCCCAGGGAAATTCTTGTGCGCATCCATCTCTCCTAGTTTATGCCACTTATCCTTGTATAGTTATGCATAGTGCCTCCATTCACTCTCAGAGTGTCCTAATTTGGACGATATGTTTCTTGATGCCCCTGACGCTGGATGACATCATCACTGTGTCGTTTATAGAGGCAGAGCACAGGCAGCAACTCAGTCATTTGGTGCTGAGGGAGCAGATGGAGTGAAATGTGGTGAATTTAATATATGAAACACCATTTAGCAGTGAGAAGCAATCGACTGGGTGTACGCAGAAGGGAGGAAAACATGGTTTGCCAAACAGAAGACATCTGCAGGTTGAATTAACGTATGAAGGTTTACCTTGCATATTTTTAGTGGTGGCTTATATAGCCAATTGCATTATAACTTGCATTTCCACTCGAACCAGAGAAGCCGATCCATTTCCCTTCCTGCATGGGGTTTCTGCAGTTAACAAGAGATCTGGTCTTCTCCTGGTCCTAGCCCTTGTTTGTCTTAGATCCCAGCTGCTGGAGAGAATGGTCTTAAACCATCAACACAAAGTCAGACTTTATTTGAACTCTTGGAAGTGTTTCAAGGCTTCTCTGCCTTGCTTACCCATCCCAAATAACCCTGAGAACATCCCTGAGCTGTACCTCTTCGTTAGCCAAGAGCTCTAATGAAAAGGGCTCTGTTTGAGAGCCTTTCTGGCCCACAGATCAGTTGGAATGTTACCTTCTTTATCTTAAATACAGAAGAGGCAATGGCTTTTTAAACCAAAGTCCTCCTGAGGAAACAGGCCTGGGTGCTTTCACTGCCGCTGCTTTGCTGACCATGTGGGTACGGGGGCTCCTGGCACGTGCGGTGCTGCCTAATGGGATTGCCAGTGTCCTGCCAGTGTTGCTGCTGAATCCCCAAAGAAAGTAGCCCCAATACTGGCCTGGGATGATGCAGCGTCTTTAGAGTTAGCACTTTCACGATTAGCAGACAGAATAGCAAAATAAAGACACAGTGGCCACCCAAATAGCCGTTGTAATCATGCGAAGGGACCTCCCCGTCCTTTCCAGAGAAACTGCCCCTTTGGGTTTGGAGCAGGGGGCAGAATAGGGCTGGGTTGGCCAAGATGAAGCACCCATACTGTCTGCGTCACAGAAGGGCCATGGGGATGGATCACATTTTTTTCCTTTTCCCTTTTCGGTCTTTGGGTTTTACCCTCAGTAGTCTGTTCTCCTATGCCTAGCACTTCCTTGGCTGTGGGCATGAAGAGGTTACGGCAGCCCTGGAGCCTGCTGGGCTGAGTTAGCACTTCCCTCTGCATCCAGAATATCTCCAAGTAAAGGCCCTTTTGCATCACGGAAAAGGGGTATCGGGCTGGGGCCGCTGCAGCAGGTCAGAGCAGGGGCTCCGTGACAGTGACCCAGTCGGCCCCCCATCGCGCGGCGAGGAGCGGAAGGCACAGGCATTGGAGCGAAGGATGAGCCGGGGACCCCGGTGGGTCTGGAGCCGCAGAGAGCCCGCGCCACACGCCCCTCGCTCTCTCCCCCTGGCTGCGGCGGGACGCTCGGGACCGGGGACCGCAGCGCTCTTGTGGGGACTTGGGGACGCTGGAGCCCAGGGCGGGTGCTGCGGGGAGCCAGGCAGCGCCTGTGAGGCCAGAATCCCGGGGAGCCCCGGGCGGCCTCGCTCCCTACGCTATTCCCCAGGAAGGAGACGCCGCTAACCCCGGGCAGCGCTTTGCCCGCAGCTGGCTTTGGAAGGCAGCCGTGCTGCTGAGCAGCTCCCGGTGCTCTGCCTCTTCCAGGTGACCCCAGGGGACGCAGACTGGGGGCCCAGTCCCAGTTATCCTTCCAGGACAAGAGGAAACAACTCCTGATGAGGGGCAGGGGAGGGAAACTTGGAACTTAGATTTTTCTTCTGCTCGGAACTCCCGGAGCTGGGCAAGATTCGCTGAGCCCTATAGGGTTTCATTTTTTACTTCACTGGTGTTTGAGAAAAACGGCAAGGAAAGGGTAATAATAAGAAGAAACACTATAAACTGTGGGGATGGGGACATTTTCTTGAAAGTGACAAGTAGCCACAGATCTACAGTTCCTGGGCCAGTGACCATGTCCTTTACTGGGACACTTTAGGGATCTGGACGCTGCCACATGACCAACACCAAAGACCCCAAAAGAGTTATGGAATCCACGCTGGCGACATCCGGTTCTGCCACAGGCCCTGTCACCTTCTCCCACGTCTTTGGTCAGCAGTGCCAACTTATGGAAGCAGGTAGGAAGCATGTGGTGTGATCTGCCCAGAGAATGGGTAGTGGGGTGCTATCGGGTCACCGACAGCGGAGGTCTGAGTGTGTGTCTGTCTGTCTCCTTGCCTGCCTTATCTCTTTCTTGATGTCATTTGGGATATGAGACTCAACTAGCCAGTGACGTGATTGCCTGGCATTTATCACTTTAAACAATAAAGGTTTTAGGACTTGCCATGAGACTGAATGTGCCACTCAGGCATGATGAGTGAGGGTCCCTGTTTGTCTTTCATCATTGACTCTCTTCGTGGCCACCTGGAGGGTGAGTGAGGGATCTGATGATGTGGTGACTGTGGCCATCTTTTGGGGTCAGGTGCCAATCCCAGACTGGTCGCCTTTCTGTCACCTTGCCTCTCTCTGCCCCTAGGAGTGGTGTTTCATCCATGCCTCAGCAGCCCCCGCTGGGGTAACTCCAGTGCTTGTAGTAGTGTCTGCTCCGAGCAGCCTCTCCCAGCCTTTGACTCTGCTGTGGGAATTCCTCCCCAGTCTTTGCTCGTGAATTTGTCTTCCAAATGGCTCATGTTTTGTACAGAACGGAAAAGTTGGCATGGGTGCAGACTTAACCCATGCCAGCCATCTTGCTAGGATGTGCGTTTGGTCATAAAGCAAACTGGGTGAGGGTGGATGGCTTGGTGCAAACAGTCATCCTGCTTGAGCCCACACATGGTGCTTGATACGTGCTTCAACTTGGAGACACATAGGGAATAGGATGCCTGTTTTCCTGCCTTTCCTGAGTGTATTCCTGTTGGGAAAAGGACCAAGTGTTCCTCCAACGGTTTCCTGGGTGTCAAAGTGTTAATTGTGCGTTTTGGCTGTGGGTCTCAGGAAAGTGGTGAGAACACTGTAAGAGTCTGGGGGAGCTGAGTAGATGATGGTGCTTTCAGTGGGAGGTTGCATGACCTTGAAAATTGCAGATACCCTTCCCTGGGGTATCTGTCACCAGCTGCAAAACAAGACCTCTGGACTCAGGGCTGCTAGGCCTCTTCAGGCCTGAGGTTCTGTGGGCTCAGAGGGGCATGGCTCAGTGAAGAAGACAAACTTGAGCTGGTTTCTAAGACTGGATGTGTCTGCACAGAGAGGCTGCTCATGGAGTGGGTGAGCGAGGGCTCTGGAGCTGACTGCCTGGATTTGAGTCCCAGTTTCATTTGCTAAGAGCTGCGTGACCCCAGGCAAGTTACTTAGCATCTCTGTGCCTCAGTTTCCTCATCTGTAAAATAAGGATACTAGACATTCCTTCAGAAAGTCACTGCAAAGATTAAATAAGTTCAACCATGGAAAGCATCCTTCCACAGGCCGGTCAGGGCATCTCTGTTTGCAGGAAGGAGCAGAGCTGTCTTTGGTGATAGAAAGTGGAGGTGCTGACTGTCCCTGTCTGCTTGTCCCTGTCCCCCAGCTTGATTCTGATTTGTCCGGAAGGTTGAGACTCTCCTGCTCCACACATCTGTGGGATATTTGATCTGTAATGGCCTAGGCGTGTCTACTTGTACACGGAAGGAGGGCTGGGAGGCTTCCCTGGACCAAGGTTCCTGTGCCTTTCCACTTCTCTGAGGTTCCTGTGGGAAGGCAGATTGGATTTCTAAAGTGCCTCCCCTGTGGCTTCTTTTGCTTTCTTTTGGAAGCACCCAGGCCTAAATCAGGCCATGAAATCCTCTGTCTCCTTTTAAAAAAAATCCTTTATGTCAAGAGAGCGATGCAACGTGGAATAATAATGACCAGCAGTCTCCAGGGAGAGCACTCTCCCTGAAGAAATGCAAAGAGGGATAATTAAGCTCTAAGTCAAAAGAGCTCACTCAATTAGGAGGCAAAAGGAATTGAGAGCAAACACAGATATGTCTCCAGCCGGCCATTTGCAGCCCGATTAGTATCACAAATGAGATCTTAAATGTATGTGAAAATCAGATGCAGATTCTGGGGGCTTAGAGCTGCCAGGTTAATCATGTCCGTTCCCAAGTGAGGGGCAGCCACCAATCCCACGTATTCATTGAGTAGCTACTATGTGCTGTGCACGGCACTAGGACCCACAGGGCCTGGAGAGTAGGTTATGGGCTGTACTCAAGGGGATGATGACGTAGCTGGTGGTAAAGGTAAAAGCGTATTGAGGAAAAGAGAATTATATACAATGGGACTTTAACAATACCATTTTCTGAACCACTCTTCCTATATGTTTTACATAAACTAGCTCACATAATTTTTAAAAACCCTAACCAGCTTCCACAGGCAAAGGAAACACTCAGGGGTTGCCTGCATGCTCATGTTCATGCCATTTGGGAAGTAAGTCTTGGTCTGACACTCAAACCTTGTGCCTTTAACCTCAAAATGTCACAGTCCTGGGTTGATGACTTGGGTTAATTTTTTATATCTGTAAGTATCTCATGTCTTAGGAGAAGAAGTTGATTTCTGAGAATGGAGCAGTAGGGATGCTTAATGGGATGGAGATGGAACAGAGATGAGCATGAAAGGACATCTAGGCTTGAGGAGGGGTAAGGGTAGATTTCTGGCAGAAAGGGTGAAATTGGGCATAGGTGAGACCAATATAAACTCCGGCCAGTTAGCAGCAGTGGGAGCGTAAAGTTCTACTGGGGGTGGAAAGAGTGTGGCGTTCTTTCTCCTTCAGTTCCAGTTCAGCTGTTGCTGACTGAGTAGCTTCGAACCAGGGGCTGGCAGACTATGGCCTGGGCACCAAATCTGGCTTACCGCTTGCTTTTGTAAATAAACTCTGATGGGGACACAGCCATGCCCGTTCTCATACGTGTTTTCTTGGCTGCTTTTGTGCTGCAGTGGTAGAGTTGAGTAGTTGTGACTGAGACCGTATTTATTATCTGGCTTTATTATCTGCAGAAAAAAACAAAACTTTGCTGACCCTTACCCTAGACCAGCCTAGGGGAGCACAGCCTGGGGTGGACAGAAGGTGTGTGGGACGATGAGAAAGGGCTCCAGCCTCAGAGTTTGGCTCTGACAGGTGCTTTCTTGCAGGTACCTGTGAGGCTGCCTGGTGCCTTGGCTGTCTCATATCCTCCTGCACCACCCCTGGGCCCCCTCATGCCAGTGTAGCAGGAGTTGCTTCAGGAGGCATTTAGAGTAGATCTGGAAGTTCTACTAAGAGTTCCCACTGTGTGCCCAAATCTATAGCACCGGAGCTGGACAAGATCGCATCTGTCTCATCTTCACTCCATCCTGCAAGGGGGATGGTGCCTTTCCTAGTTAACAGGTGAGACTCTGATGCTGGTAGAGTTGGGATTAAAACCTCAGTCAGCCCAACCCCCAAGCCTGTACTCAAAAAAGACAACCCTGCAGCTCCTGGAAAGGGTTTTTAAAAATGCATCTTGTCTTGTCTTCGAGGATTTGGAGGAGAGCACAGCATTCTGGGTCTTGTGGTGGCTTTGGTGCTATTGCCCACCCTTGTCCCTCTCTGTGGCCTTTCATCCCACTCCTAAGTGGCTTGTCCTATGAAGCAATTAGTCCTCCTCTATTTCTTATCCCCACCCTATTTCCCTTTGCCTTTGTCACCCACCTTAGCCAAAAATGGTAGGTGACAATTTAGCCTGGCCAGGCAGGTGTGAGGATGGAAGCTGTCATTGTCCAGTCTTCCTGTCTTACCTCCTTCAGATGGGAACCTAAAACCACACTCCCAGGAAGCGCCTCAGCTGACATCACAACATCCAACGTAACTCAGGTGTTTGGCTGTTCTGACATCTTACTGAGGATGTCGGGAGGAACTCGGAGGGTGCAGACAGTACAGGCTCAGGGTGGCATGCTGTTGCCCTCAGCATGGCTGAATAATTCCCCTTGTCCGTCTTCTGGGCCCCCAAAATGCTTCACCAGGCATCCCCCTGATCTGGCATTTGGCTGTGTCTCTGCAGAGGGCTCTTGGCCCATCCCCTACCTGGCAGCCGTTGGTTGGGTGACCTCAGCTTGCAGACCACAGCTTGTGGGGATTTCATCTCTTGTGCCAGGCAGGCTCTGACTTGCTAAGCTGCCCCTGTGTCACTGTAGTTGGTTTCCAACTTGCCTCATTTGGGTAGAAAACATTTCTGCAGACTTATTTGGCTTGATCAGAACGACTAAAGTCATTCTGTCCAATATGTCCTGCTGACGCTGCAGGGATCCGGGCCCAGCTCGAGGAGGGAGGTGAGGACAGGAAAGTGACAGGACTTCCTCACCTGGACTGCAGCTGCTCTGCATGGCTGCTCATTTGCATGATCAGTGAAGGTTGGTCCCCTGCCCCATGCCATGCAGAAACTCGGACAAATGCAAGCCATGCCTGTCTGTCTCTCTCATCTGTCTGGCTGATTTCCGGAGCTGGGGTCTGGTAATCTTTTTACTTTATTATCATGTTCCTTCTGAAGGCTGTCTGCCAGCTGAACCCCTTTCCTTGTTTTTTGAACGATATAGGGACTTTCTGAATATAGAGCCTATATATATTTGGAAACCGCTTGCCAGATTTATAACCAAGAGGGGAGGGAACTATTATGTTAATATAGTAACATTTGTCTGATTTCCTTAATATTATAAAATTTATGGGCATCTTCTGGGAGCTGAGCACATTGGGTGCTTTTGCCAAAGTTAAACAGATGAAGTGAGCAAAGAAAGAGCATGCTTCCTGTCTCTGCATCTCTGGCAGTGGCAACACGGCTTTAAGGTTTCCCTGTAGATCCCAGGTGCTTCTTGCCTGGCTGTTTCTCTGGTGGAAACAGTGTGCTTTGACATTTCAGACAAAGATTTACTGTGGCTAACCTCTGGCCACCATAGACTACAACCATAGGTGATACTCAGTGAGTGCTTATTCTGGGGATGATCATTGTGCTAAAGGCTTTACATGTTACCTTATTTCATCCTTGTCCCATCCTCATAAGACAAGTAAAATCATCCCCATTTTATGGATGGGAAAACTGAGGCCCATAGAGGGAAGTATTTCTCTTAACTAGTTAGTGATTGAGCCTGGATTCAAATTCAAGCCATTTGGACCTGAAATATCTATTTATTCCTCTTCTCCCTTCCAGACTGTCCTCCAGAAATTCATTTCCAGAAATGTTGGTTGAACATCTGTGTCAGCAAATCAATGTTTGTTGAGTGCGTGTGGAATCTGTTACCACTGGCGTTATAGTTACTGTTCATAATGTGTTACGTTGTGTTGTCATTTCTGTTCATTGATGTCATCAGTGTTAGACTCTGAGCTTCCTGAGGTCAGAAACTGTCTTGGACATCTCTGAGTCCTCCGAACCTCGTATGGTGCTGGTGACACAGACGGCTGTGTTAGAGTTTTCACCAGGATGATGTTGATGTGTCTGCTTTAAACCAAATCACTAGTCATTTTGCAGGATGGCTGCCATCCTCCTGAGAAGCTGTTAGCGTGATAAAATGGTGTTAGTGAAACCTGGCAAAGTAAAATTGTGGTTGTGTTCATTCTCTTTCTCAAGACAAATTCTTCTTGATCGTCCTTAAGGTGGTTTGAGGAATCGAGGGCAGTGGGGAAAACAGTTTATTCCCATAGTCCCTTGGGCTGATCGAATTGCATACTCTGAACTCCAGGCTTTACAGGGAAAGACAGGTGTTAGGCATAGAAGACCACGGAGTGGGCACGAGACACTCCTTCTTCTCCTCCAGCAGCCCCTCCCTGCCCTATCTCCATCCTCAGTCCCAAGGGGAAGTATTCCCTACTAGTCCCTGGCGATCTCCTTGGGATTCATACAGCTGACGATGCTTTCAGTGACACCCCTTAGACCACCACTTGACCATAAGAAGTTCCCACCAATGACACTTGTTTGAGGAAAAAGCAAGGGGCCAAGTTGGGGCCTACGGCATTGGAATAAGCAGCATGTGCAGTAGCCCTCGCTTGTGAGCAGCTCAGTCTGCCCACATTTCCTTACATGAGAAGCAGGCTTATTTCCCCAGAGACCTATTTGTCAGAGGCAAGGGCATGTGATCACTAGCATGGATTTAAGAGCTCAACGTCTTGGGTCCAAATCCCAGTTCTGCCATTCACTAGCTGTGTGACCTTGGGCAAGTACCTTAACTTCTCTGTGCCACACTTTCCTCATCTCTAAAATGAGGATAATAGTTTACTATTTCATAGGGTTGTGGTGAGTCTGACAATGAGTTACAATGTATAAAGTGTTTATCACCGTGCCTGGCACAAAATGCATTATGCAGAAACATTTGCTGTCACCGTCACTGTTTGTTATTAGTGCAATTGCTGGAGACAAAGTTTAGCAACATTAGGAATTAAAACATTTCTTGTGATCATGTCTTTCTGACCAGTAAAAAATTGCTACTTGTTTTCCTTGGCTAATCATTGCCATTTGAAAAAAATAAAACTCAACATTTTTTCTTTCCTTGATTCCCATGGCCAAGAATCAACAGGGTCATAAAAATTTCCATCCACCGATCACAAAAGAATGTTTAAAGAAGGGTCCGCGTTGGGCCCAGTTTGCCTGGGATTTGTGTCTCTCTTCCTGGTATAATTAACAGTATCGACATTCATTCTCAAGCACGTCATTGTTTGCACGTTAAATTGTATGGTTACCCTTAATACGGGACAGCTGAATAAATACAATTTAAATATTACTTAAACAAAATGTGGAGCATCCGATCCCGGAGGAAGTAGTTTAAGGTTAAAAGGACAGTCACGGGAAGAAGCGGATATTTGGTCTGAAACAGGGACCAGACGGGTCAGGTGAGCTGGGTGCCACTTCTCAGTGGTGTCGTAACCACAGGACCAGCTCAAACCAATTAACCATTGCTTAAGTTGTTGCAGACGGCGCAGAGCCAGAATTGCAAGTCATGCAGCCTGGGTGTGTGCAGTGGGGAAAAGCTTTAACCTCCTAATTGTTAGCACCATCAGCCCGGCAGGCTGGCAGCGTTGGCATCACCCGGGGCTGGTCGGCAATGCCATAAAAGATTGGCCCACCCCCAGATTGGGGAGACAGATTCGAATGGAGCCTTCTGTCTCCTTACCGATCGACTCATGGTAAAACTTTTTCTTTTCTCAAAAGCCGGTGCCATGGTATTGGCTTCCGTGTGTCGAGAAGCAAGCCTGTTGCTCAGTACAGTACTGTCAGGGTTGCTGATGTTGCCAGATCCTATTTTCCAAGAGAAACCTGGGTACCAATTTTCTTATGAAACCTCCCAATTTTTGGATATGTATTACCAAATGTAATATTCTAAAGTAAAAATAAAATAAATAAAATTAAAGAAGGTAAGACTTTGACAGCTGTGTCCTGCCTAGGGGCCACAGGTTATGGTCTCTGGTGTAAGTGTTCTGTCCTGGTTAGCAGGTGTCCTGTGCCAGTTTTTAGGCTGCTTCCAGCCTCAACGACAGTCCTACCTTTCACTCTTGTTTCACACTTGTGTGTGGGATATTCCACCATTTGGCACACGTCTGAGTTCTGTCACGTGTTCGGCTGCCAGGTCGGCTTCTCAGAATCCTTGCCTTGTTCCTTGTGTGTCATCTGTGTGATGGAAGCAGCGGTGGGACTGCGATAAGTGCACTTCACTTGAGCTGCTGCTGTGTTCTCCTCATCTCAATCACGGGGACCTAAAGACGTGGCAGGGGCTGAGGAATAGAAACAAAACAAATAGTCCCGAGGCTCCGAGGCGTTCCAGGTTTTCGGCTCAAGGTTATCCAGTCCAGGAAGGGAAGAAGGTCTTAGCTGAACCATTAATGCGCCAGTCCCCAAACAGCCTGAGGGTGGTCAGCAACAGAACTGGCTCTCTGTTCTTGGGGACAGCACCGAAGGGCATGGGGAACAGCTCTGGATTTGGTGAGATGCTGGGGGTGTTGCTGAGAATGGAGGAAAATGGCCTGTTGGTGGGAGACTAAGTTGGCAATCCCATTTTACCCTTGGTTCTCTCTTCAGAAAGTGCTGGGGTTGAATGACCAGTGGGTTTCCCGCTTGAAGCTTCCCTGATACCAGAAGTCCAATAAGGAGTGGGGCCTTAACGGTGCTTTGTGTTCCCCAGGGGTAGGTGGCATATACGTAGCCTTTAGAGTTGGTCTCATTCTTGGACGTATTTAGTTGATCAGTTTAACTTCATACAAACTGTTTTCATTGGGCCTGATGTCTGTGTCTCATCCAGCTTCTAAAAACTCATAAAAACTGATTCTCCTCATTTGTGTTCTCAAACCAGGGGTGAGGGGCGGGGAGTGGGATGAAGAGAGGTTGAGGAATGGATAAAAAATACAGTCAGGTAGAAGGAGTATGACCCAGTGTTCCATAGTTCGGTAGGGTGACTGTAATTAACGATGATCTCATGTATATTTCAAAATAGCAGCAGAGGAGAATTCAAATGTTCCCAGCTGAAAGAAAAATGTTTGAGGTGATGGATATCCCAATTACCCTGATTTGATCATTATAATCATATGAGCATATCAGAATATCACATGTACCCTCCAAGTACGTACAAGTATTTATGCATCAATCAATACATTGGGGTAATGCTCTTAACCAGACAAGGCTTCCCCCCTTCCTCCCAAATGAAATGGAGTGACTGCGGGTTTGGCAAAGTCTCTGGGACAGTCCCTGTGATGTGGCTGGAGAGTGAGCAGAGCTCTGCCCTGGGTGGTCGTCACCAGGCAGGAAGGAGGTGAGGAGGGTTTCCACACCGATCAGCGAGAAACCCTGAGCAATGCGGATTATCGGAAGGCTGAACACTGATAAAGTGATGTTTGGAGTAGGGAAGGTTGTAAAAATCTTGCTGTAAAACACTGTGAAAATTGTAAAAATAGTATCCTAGTGTGTACTTACTGGGACTCCCACCTCCCCATCCTTACCCCCCACCTCTCTGAGTGATGACATTCAGACCTTGATGAATAACCTATTTCTGGTTTATTTTACGGTCTTAGACCACATCTTTCTTTTGGACATCAGTTCCTGTGACCGATTCGGATCTCATCTATCTTTCTAAGGATGTGAGGAATAAGCTGGATGAAACAGACGTGGAGTGGGGGCTTTTATGTCTGTCCTTTATATCACCTATCCTCTCTAGTGCCTGCATTTGCCTTTTGTTTTAATCTGTGGGGTTTAGTGCCAAGGTGGCTGGGAGGGGGACTCAACCTCGACACCAAAGGGAGAGTCTCTCCAGCGGGTTCCCACCTAAGGACAAAGACAAAGCCACAGTGGCAGCCGAGGGGCTAGACGGGGATCTGCCTGCATTTCAGGACTTCCTGAAACGTGACATCTTCTTTTTGATCTCCTCGAAGTCATTACCAGTCACCTATAGTGAGGATAGGTCAGGTCACTTAAGAGAATACTGACTGGGACCAAGAGTAAAGAAAAGAAGAGAGGAGACTGTTTTCATCTCTGCTGCTTTCATCTCTCCCAGGGACCTAGAGGGAGCTGAGCTGAGCAGGGGCCGACAGCCAGACTTGGGAGAGGTTTGGAGGGATTTTGAGCTGCTCTGAGAAGGAAGGGCTCCTGGGTACTTGAAAGGCCAGAGTCTTGCCCTTGGTTCCATGGTGAGAAGTTAATTTCAACAGGAATGTACGTGGTAGGTCCCTCCGAGTCTCTGGTAACTGCGGATACGGAGCACTGGACACAACAGGACTCCAGGAAGAGGTGAGAGCTCCTGGCCCTTTGTCAGAAGAGAGACGTGGGCCACCCCTCAGAGAGAGTCTACCGGGGAACACAGATCTGTTTGGAGATGGAGGCAGAGTCTACAACCAGATCAGCCCTTCACACAAGGCAGTCGTCCCAAGGGCTTGGTAGGAGACTAGAGGTAGGATTGGCCAGGGGAGTGGAGGATGGGGAAGCCAGTGGGATTGCCCTGGGAGGCAGGAGGTGGGAGGCCAGCAGGCACCTTCATCAGCCCAGAGGAAATGGCCAGTGCCCAGACAGGTGAAAGGGAATGGTATCTCAGGAAGAGAGTCCCTCATGCCTCCTCCCCACCCCCAGCAGGCCACACCTGTTAAGCAGAGACTATTGGAGGGAAAACGCCCAGGTTGGAAAAGTTGGATTGTAGGGACCAGGCCAGTTATAAGTGAGATGATCATAGACGGTTGGGACCAATCCACAGTGGAGGCCAGGACCAGACACAGCAAAGACCCCATGGCTGGCTCTCCAAAAGTTTTAGTTATATTTTGGCCGTCGTTGTTGAGTGAGACCAGCTGGATATACATTTCTGAGCTGAGTTATTTCCTCTCGGCATGGAGGGTGTGATATTCCTCTGTCTTGTGGCTTCTATTGTTGCTTTTGGCCTGTGTTGATCTTGGGATCATTCCTCTGTGGGTGATCTGCCTTTTCGATGGATTTGTTCTTAAAACCTCTGTCCTGGAACCTCTTGTAGTTTCACTACAGTGTGTCTAGGATTGGATCTAACTTTATTTATCCTGTTTGGGGTTTGTGCTTCTCAGATCTGCAGATTTGTGTCTCAGTTCTGAAAAATGTCCAACCACTTATTTCTTTGAACAATGATTCTTTTTCTATTCTTTCTATCCCCACCTTAAGCAATTCCCTCATGCCTTGCACTGGACTTCTCAATCTGAACCTTTTTTCATATTTTCCATCTTTGTCTCTCTGCTGCATTCAGAAAAATGACTTCAGAAACTATCTTCTGGTTCATTTTTCTTTCTAGCTGTGTCTCATCTTCAGCTGAACTCAGGCAATCCATTTTTCATTTAATGTCTTTTTTTAACCCCTAGGAGTTCTAATTGTGTGATTTTCAAATCTTCCAGGTATTTTTTTTAAAGAAGTAATCTCTTTTCTCTCTTGCTTACAATCTTATCTTTCGCTTATTTAATCATTTTAAGTCATACTTATCTGATAAAGGAATTTTATAATCCTTCTGGCACTCCTGAGTGCAATTGCTCTATTTTTCTGTCGACTCATGTCCAAGACAGCTTCTTACCTCATGTGCTTTGTCAGTTTGCATTCTGAGCTCATTCTGGGGGTTTTGTCTGTGAGATACCATTACCATAGGTGATGCTAATTTCTGGGCTGGGGATTTCCATAAGCTCCCAGGTATTAGCAATATAAATTCGAACCCCAATTCTTGGAGGGCAGGCTTGAGATAATGAGTTATTAAGGGAGATCACTCCCAGCCCCCTAATCTAGGACTCAGACCGGGACAGACAGGCGCCCTGTCTCCCTTTGCCTGTGTGCAGCACCTGTCTCCAAGTCCCACCTGTCCCTGCTGACGGCAGGTCCTCTGCGACAGCTGGCGTGGGAGCGTGTGCATGTGAAAGTGCAGTTCTAACTCCTCGGTCACAGCGGAACCCGAGTCCTTGTTACCTACCTCCTGCGGCCATAAAACTCTAGCATCCGTTTTATAAGATCAGCAAATGCCTCTGAACAGCAGAGTTTTAGTGTGCACTATCACTCTGGTTTGTAATTTTGCATTTTTTTCATTAGTTCACTTTATGGATGCATTAGTTTCCTGTGGTTGTTATAACAAATTACCACAACCTTGGTGGCTTAAAATAGCAGAAATCTATTCTCTCACCGTTTTGGAGCCAGAAGTCCAAAGTCGGTATCGCTGGACTGGAACCAGGGCCTCAAGGGGCTGCCTCCCCTCAGAGGCTCCACTCTGGCCTCCATAGTTCCATCGCTCCTTCTCTTCCATGTGTGATTTCCCTCTGTGTCCCCCATAGAGACACCTGGAACGGTGTTTAGAACCCACCCGGACAGTCCAGGATAACTGCTCCATCACTAGATCCTTAATCACATCTGCAGAGACCCTCTTCCCAAATAATGTAACATTTACAAGTTCCAGGGACTAGGATATGGATATCTTTTGGGGGCCATTTTTCAGCCTGCGACAGTAGATTTCCTTTACTTTGAGAGTACAGCTTTATATTTCTAAGGATGCCCATTATATTTCTAAATATTTTGTAACCTTTTTCCCCTGCCCCCTTTCCCCCCTTCAACATATTCATTCCCTGAAAAAGAAATATACCAAAGACTCTCAAGGCTGGCGAGAGAAATGCGTGACCACCTGGAGTAGGCTGCTTTTCAGAGGGCTAGAGGATGACACCACTGGCTTGTGAGAGAGAGTGACATTTGCAAAGCCCTGGGGGGCAGAAAGCCTGGGCTTAGCTCATGTTGGCCAGAAGCTGCTGTGCAGCTTGGTCGGGGCTGGCCCAGGTTTCCTGGCCGACCACTTCCTGTTCGTCTCGTCTAACTTTGTCTCTTGGCTTACCTGTGTGTGATTGACCCTGGTTTCTGCTCCCATCTGACCCCTGGAATCTTCCATTCTCACAGCCAGTAACAGGATTTGCATCCGTTTCTTGTCATCCCCTTTGCTTCAGACACTGGACAAGACATCCACCCGGGAATCTCTGGAGAACTCTGTGCCATTTGGGCATCGCTAAAACCAGGACAGGGCTGGGACCAGGACTGGCTGCTAGTGTACAGTGTGTCCCCTCTGCAGCCAGAGGTGTCACAGCCACAGGAGAGAGGACGCATTCCTGAAACTGATACTCTGCAGCAAAGCTTCGTTCCTGGGGACAGTCAGCCGACTCCCAAGAGGCCGTGATGTGCTTCTTGTGATTCTTTGGAAACTATAAGACTGCCATCTGTGTGGAGGCTGTTGCAAAGTGAAACCGCCAGTGTCCTTGGGTGATATGTGGAGTGGTCATGGTGGGCTTCCTGGTTCCATTAACTCAGAGGGAAGAAACGTCGACATGGGTGGTTTTTGTTCCTGCCTTTCTTGGTATGGTATCCCTGTTCTCAGTGAGTGGCTAAAACCTTGATGGAAAGTATTTTTGCAGCCAGGGTTATCTCGACCATGAGATGGAAACTTCTAGTGACACAGGGCACCCCCTCCATGCCCAGAGTCTTATGGGAACCTGGAAGCACACTTCGTGTCTCTCACACCAGTGTTCCGAATCAGGTGTCTTTCCACAGTGGGATTGAGTGGGGCCTGGAGAAGGCCTCTAGCGACTGTGCCAGGAGTTTGGCAGGGTGGGGTCTAGGACCAAAACTCAGTGTTCAGCTAGCAGGGGCTGGCAGAGAAGACCCCTGCCAGGGCTCTGGGCCCACGCCTGGCAGCAGGAGTGACAGGACTGAGGGCAAGGCCTGCTGGGGATACGTGTTGGGATGTGTGTCGGGGCATCTTGGAATGACCTAGGCTGGCATCCCATCCCCACCCCCCACAGGTTTAAGCCCTCTTATCCAGGACGAGAGTCTAAAGGTCATCTATCCCTGGAGCCACTGACATTACCCCCTCATCCAATCGCTCTTCCAGAAACAAACCAAATATCTGCTGTCCTTTCCCAGTTTCAAAGTGTTTTCTGGGAAACACAAGACCAAGTTAGTCTGGTAACCTTTAGGCTAGATTTTGGCAAAAGCTCGGTCTCCCAGTGAGATGTTTTTGGGTGGGTTTGGGACTAACTTCTCTAACTTTTAACATTTTCTGGCTTGAATGATGCTTCTGGTGCCCACGCTGGTGAAGTTATAAGGTTGTGTGGTTGTAGTTCATAGAGAAAAAGAGAATGTACTTATCCTACACTAGAGTTGAGTCTCTACGGGAATCCCTGGAGTCTGAAGAAAGTCATCCTGGCACACAAATTTACAACATGGATTAGCAATATTAGAAGCAGAAGGAATAGAACACAAGGCGCAGAGAGTGTTTGTTCTCCGCTGGCCCGCAGAAATTGAATAATTTAAAGAAAGTTCCAGCCACATTTTAGCAGTCTATTTTTCTGCTTGAAACAGAATTCTTGGACTTTGTTCTATACTGGAGACGTAGTTTATTTTTAGGTCCATCAGGGAGCCTGTAACCAGGGTTGTTCAGAAAGCTGGCCGGCCCATGAAAAACAGGCAGCATCAACATGTTGTCTTGTGGTTTAGAAAGACTCTCTTGCCTGCTGTAGCATGAAGGGCCAGCCACTTTCCTTTGGGGGTAATGAGAAAAGTCATGAGAAAGTTAGGGGGTTTCAAAGAAGTGCACGCTTTCTTGCACAAAGCTTATGGCTCTAGGCTGAACTTAGTTCTTCGGCCTTGACAACTCTTTGGCCAACAAAACTCCAGCTGAAATAGCTCATTTCCCTGAGTACTAAAGGGTTCATTAAAAATCCTGTTTGTCAGGTAGTACCACCCTGGTTGTCCCCAATTTAAACAAAAGTTCCTTTGGGGCCAATGGCCCTTGGGAATAGCACCCTGGAGCCCTGTTGAGCCCAGAAGGCAGACAACTGAGACTAATAGCTTTTCTTGGTAAAGCGTTGATCACTGATAAATGAGCCCAGCAGAGCACAAGAAGAACCCTTTGCTATTATCTTGTCCCTTGGTAGACTAAAGAATTGTGGGGCCTGCACTTCACTTTCAAGGGTCATAAACTTCTCAAGTGGTGGAACAGGCCCGAGCTGGGATGCTGAGCTGCAAAATTTGTTGTGTGTGCAGAAATCCACAGTTACAGGACCCATACTCGCCCCAAATAGCATCATGGCAGAACTGCTAAGAGCTTTTGTGAGCTGGAGGAGAATGTAAAATAAACACTTCTTGTAAGAACAAAGAGAGAAAGTGCAAGGTACCTCTGTGGGCTGCTTTCTTTTGCAAATGTGGTCAAGCCTCTGAGTTTAGCCTCTTCTTCTGGCTCTTCCTATGACCTGAAGACTGGTGACATCCACGGATTCTGTGCAGGTAGATGAGTGCTTTCTTATCCCCATGAGGTCTCCTTACAGAAGAAAAGATGGGCATTTGGATGGTGTTTAGGTATAAACATTTCTTACGGAAGCACAAGGTTACTGATAATTTTGTTATCCAGCCTTGAATTGTCGGATTGGTGACACATCTAATTGCACTGGTTTTTAAACAGCAGCAGCAGCAACAAAAACAACAACAACAATGTGTGTGTCTATAAGGTCACGGTCCAAGCAACATCTGGGGTGGTTTCAATTAGGGGATAAGACTGTTTGGTTGCTCTCCCTCCTGGGATGCCTGACGATAAAAACATCTTAAATCTAGAAAAGACTGTGTTCTTCTTTTGGGGGAGGTGGGGAGGGTAAGGAGGGAGGTATGGATCTCTCTCTTTCCTAGGTGGTGAGTCTAGCCTTGGAGGGTGGCGAGGTGGTGAATAAGGGGAACTCTGTCTGCATCTGTTCTATCTCAGGGTTTTTTTTTTCCCCCAAATGGACTTCTCTCACCCTGCTTTGCTACCCACCTGTCCCCACATTGTCTTCAGAGAATCACAAATCAATATTCAATGCTTGGGCTTTTTTAGGATAAAATGTCTTTCTTGGCTTCTTATGATTAAAGTCTAGTCTGAAACCGTAATGGGACTAATTAAGCATTTATGAGGACAGAGGACTCCTGACAGCCTTATGGAAAGATTTGGTCTGAGTTAAACCCTGTGAGAATGAGGTGGGGGAAATGCAGAGGTGGAAACGTAGAAGGGAGACCAGAGGCAGCTCTGGCCCATTGTCTAAGCTTCATGGAATCCCCTTCAAATATGGGCTTGAGGAACCCTCATTCAAACCCAGATGGCAGTTAGCAACCTCACTCCTGAGTGGAGAAGGCTGACCAGGATGAGCCCCGATGCCGTCCCCCAAAATGGACATTTGGACTGGGTACTTGAAATGAGGCTTAATTCCCACCAATTTCTAAATGCTTTTCCACAATAAGAAGCAATTATAATCCATCATGGCTGACTGGGAAGGGATGAGATTGTCCTGCTTTCTGATGCCAAAGGGAAATGTCACTTCCCTCCAGGGCTATAATAATTCTCCCATTTTGAAAATTTCATTTTAAAATCTGTCCCATAATATACACTACCTAGAAGGCCAGGTAGAGGCGTTTTGAGTATATGTGTATGTGTGTGTGTGTGTATATATATCCCAATACCTTTGCCTTATGATATAACTTAATATATCCTTGTGTCCTTAAATCAAAAGTTTCATAAGGCATTATGCGGCTTTGAGAAAAGGGAAAACACAACCAATGAAGAGAAAAATCATCCACCGGAAGTTGGGGTTGGGTTTGGGCCTCCAGATGTCCCCTTCTAGGTGATTCGACAAGAGCATGGAAGTTAAGGCTGTGGGTTTGGTGTCAGATTTGAGTTCTGGCTGTGCTCAGCTATTTATTGATCGTGCGACTTTGGACAAGTTATTTTTCCCTTCGTTATTATTTTAAATCTCTCTGAACCACAGCTTTTTATGTATAATGGGGATGGCAATTCTATAAGGTAGGAACTATGCGGATGTATAGACAAGTGCATGGAAAGTATTTGAGGACCATGTGCTTGGAGTAGCACAAAGACCAGTTGTCACTGCCCAAAGGCGGCATCCGAGCAGAGCCCTTGGCTTCCCCTGCGCAGTTTCCACCCAGCACGCACGCAGGGAAAGGTTTGCTCTCAGTGAGCACTGCGGCACTTTAGTTCTCCCAGCTGGGAAGAGAATTCTTTTCTCTCCTCTTGCACCTAAGGAGTCTGTGGTGGTTCCTCATTAAAACTCTGTTTACTGGGCCTCTTTTGGTGGCCACCGAGTTGGTGATTTGTCCAATTTGTATGTGAGCACACACTGCAGATAGAAGGCCACGAGAAACTGTGTGCCACTTGGTGAGATAAACAAGCTCCACCTAAGACATTCCAATGAACTCAACTTCCAGGGCCAGTGCTGAGCTTCTCTTCCTTCAAGTTTAGAGGAAGACACTGAGCAGGGGAAGAGCCTGTGTTAACCCCTGTGTGATCACCTCTCGTCTCAGGGTAGTGAGACTCCCCTTTAAAAAATGTATCAGATGATAAAATTGATGAGTGTTGACTGCATTTCCATTTCCATAAAAATGAAATCCTGTCTACTGCAGGATTCTGTAACTCCATCCAAGATGTACCTGCCAGCTGTGCATCACAGAGAAAGCAAAGGAGAACCTGGACTGGGACCAGGAGCTGTGTCCTCCATGGCCCCTGGGAAGACTGGCTGAACACATTAACTGCCATGTGAGTTGTATTTAACTCACACTAGTTTTGAGCCCCAGGGCCTCATGAAGCAAAACCTGGGCAAAACCCTACTGTTAGTTCGTGAAAATCTTACTTGTTGATGTTCTTATTGTTATAATTAATATTGACACATTAATTCTAAAAATGTGGATGAAATGAATGGAAATCAATACAGTTAGTTTTTCATTAAATTAGAAAGGATCATTTTGTTTTCAAAGTTTTTATTCTATTTTTGTAATCAAACACCGTGGCCTCAAGTAAAAAAAATTTTTTTTCTAGCGTGACAGTCAATGTGTTAAATGGAACTGGGACGGTCTCTTACCTTCCTGCTGAGCGTGGGCAGTGGCATAGGTGGGGCAGTAGAACCTCTCCTAGGGCTCACGTATCCCCGCGAGAGGCACTTACTAAGCGCCTACTAGTTTCTCCCCAAGACAAGGTGTTCTGCAGCACAGAGATGCAGACCCTCGTCCTTGCCAGCTCAGGTAGACAAACATCGGGAACAACTAGAGGATTTTAGAACATTAGAGGGAGAGACTCTCATGAGTACAAACTAAAGGAATGTTCTATGTGGCTTCTGTCTGGTCAGGCAGAGGAGACTTGTGGGAGGAGATGGGTCTCCAGGTGGATCTTTCCAGGTAGCTCGTGCTGTGGATTTGGTCTCTTTGGGCAGGAATCTTCAGCTTCCCAGGCTTGCAGAGGAGCTAGAGGCTGAGGCCACAGCAGCTGCTCCCCAAGACTACCCTGGGAGGTGGAGAGACAGGAGAGTTCTGGGCTTGGTAAGGTCAGGAGTTGATTGTGCTGCTACACTTTTCCCTAAGGGCTCCTTCCCGAGCAAGGCGATTCTTACAGACTTGTAAATCTGGTTTTCTGCTGGCCTCAGGGAAGATAATAGCTGAGCTCTGCTCTTAGCTCTCCTTTGAGCTAGGATTTCTCAAACTTTTCCAATTCAAGCCCACTTTGGCCAAACAAGAAACCCTGGAGGGGATGATCCTTTTGGTTTTCTGACTTCAGTGTTTGGTAATTACCTGGGAAGCTTGTTTAAAATACATGCTCTCAGCTCCCCCAACCCTGCAATTCTGATGATTGGGTCTCACTGCGGCCTGTTTATTCAACAAGAACCCTGAGGAGCTCCTGCTTCAGGTGGTTTGAAAATCATTAAAATAGTGCAGTGGTTCTCAAAGTGGGATCCTTTGGATCAGCATCCCCTGGAAACTCGTTAGAAATGCAGATTCTTGGGCCCCTCCAAGACCTGTAGAATCAAAGACTCTAGGGATGAGACCCAGTGATCTGAGATTCGATCAACCATCCAGGTGATTCTGCTGCAGGCTAAGGCTTCAGAACCAATTCACTAGGGTTCACAGCCAGCACAGTTGTGTTGAAGGAATTTCTACCCATGTGCCATCTGCTTCTGGGGATGGGGAGCCAGATACTGGTACGAGCAGGAAGGGTACTAAGTTTGATTCAGTACCAATCTGGTGGTGTCCAGTTTTGCTAAAAATAACAAGGAAACTCCTCATGCTTAGAAGTCTCAATATTGCCTTCCTCTGACCTCGGCTATGGCACTCTGCACTAGGGGTGCCTTGTGGGCCTGGCGGCTTACGTAACCCTCCTGAACATCAGGTCCTTCAAATGTAACATGGGCGTAATCTTACCGTCAACCCCATAACACTTGTATGCATGCCGCAGAGCAGCACCTGGCACAGCACCAAGCTAATGTGGCTACGGATATTTGCTAAAGATCATGCGGTAGGCGGGGTTCTAAGATGGCTCTCGAGGTTCTCAGCCCCTGCTGGGTGGGATCCGTGAGTGTGATGGGATGTCGCTCCCTTGATCGGGTTTTGTTGTACGGCAAAGGTGATGGGGTGTCCCTCCTATGAGCACAGGATGTTATAGGACTCCTTCTTAGCTGACTAGGGAGAGGTTCTCCTGCTGACTTTGACAAAGCAAATAGCCACATTGTGAGAGGGCTTGGTGACAAGGGCCTCAGGGCAGCCCCGGGAGCCGAGAGTAACCCCCGAGTGGCAGATAGCTGGAAAACGGGGACCTCAGTCAGACAACCACAAGAAAATTAAATCCTGCCAACAGCCCAGATGAGCTTGAAACAGATTCTTTCTTAGAACCCTGCGTGAGAACACAGCCAGCTATCACCTCGATGAGACCCTGAGCAGAGGACCCAGTGATGCTATGCGTATATACACGTATATGCATACATGTAAGCATGTGCATGTGCATACATATATATGTGTATACATGTATGTGCGTGCATATACACACATACAAACATATATAGTCATCCCTCCCCAGCCAGGAGAGTTTTCTTATGGTGGAACAAAAAGAAGTCTAGCAACCCCTTGGGTGGATGGCAGTGCCTGGGGACACAACACTTTTAGGGACTTGCAAAATACTTTGAATTTCTTAAAAAAAAAAAAAAAAGGAAAAAATTTACTCTGAGGTTGACAAAAATGTTTTCATTTGTAACATTAATATATTTGTCTTTATACCAACATAGTCACAAACTATAATTTTTAATATATTTTATGGAAGAAAGGACCCACAAAGGCAAAAGTGTCCCAAGGCCCATGAAAGTCATAACGTGCGTGGCCCTTGTGGATGGCGGGAGGGAGTCCTGTCCACCCCCGTGAGTGTCTTGTGACTCTTCCTCCTTCCCCTCTGCTCCAGCCGGGGCTGTGTGCTCCAGGGTTTCCTCCCTCGCACCCTGGCTTCTCTGCTGCCCTCTGCTTCTTCCACT